>OY744532.1:2565000-2620000 GCA_963556195.1 Sepiola atlantica | reverse complement strand
TGTGCAAGCTAATGCACGTAGATATAACTCCCCATCTCAGATATTTAACTCAACCTTTTTGAGGAAAATTCATTTCAAATGAACAAGAAACGATAGTGACGATGCAAAACGCGAAATTTACAAGTGTGAATTATTGGCAACGATAATAAACGAACAACAAAGAAGAGAAAAATATTTAAGCAACTTCAAAGATAAAGTGCGAAATTATCGATGTAGAATTCCTTAGAAAGAACTCATTATTACATACGTTAATTACGTTAGAAGTGTGAGATGGTAGTCGCCTAAGCATCAGACAAAGAGGTAAAAGAAATATTTCAAAGTAATAACTAAAACAAATGTCTATATATAAAATACAACATTGTCTGTCTCATTGTATGTATACTCGATGTTCACGCTTTCTCCGATTAATGCTTGAAACAACTATCAAATATAAATCAGTGTACCATGAGGATTATTTATTGCATCGCAATTGAGACCAAAATGTATCCGCTCTTTTTATTAGACCATCTTAAATCTAAACACTTGACTGACTTTAAGACTAAAAAGATAGAGGAGATAATTATCTCTTTTAAGCTGTAAATTAAAATAAAATGATTCATTTTGCATATTAAAGTTTGTAAATTTACTTTACGTTTTAATTAGATGTTTTTAAATGAACTTAAAGTGCATACATCTCATCTCCTGCCTCTTTACACTGGAGAACAAGTACAATTAAATCTCTGTCTTCATATTAAATCATATAATTTACCAAAAATATTCACTCGGGTTGAATATTATTTATTTAGTGATGAGAAGTTATTTATAATTGTTATTTTTTTAAATGGAAATCGCTCCAGACAAGGGCATAAAGCCACTTTGTGTAAGGAGAAAAAAAGACTACTTCAAGATCTAAAACTAGCCAACGATAAGTGTAAGATAGATAGGTTCCGACCGAGAAAACAGCAATTATTCCCCCTTTGTCAGAAACACAGTCACTTTCTACTCTCCTTATATTCTTATGAAACATGCATTTTTTTAACAAAATGTGATGTTATCATTCCTTCTATTCTAATTCAAAGTAAAATAATATTCTGCAGGCCGTTTTTAGAAACCTGACGCTGGTGAATTTCTCGAATAGTTTGTTTTCTGAATGCTAGGTTGGTGTATCATTTCGTGCGCTGTGTAAAAATTATGATTTATTGTGCAAATATTTATTTAAAAGCAACAACTATTTCACTGTACTCTGCCAACGATATGCAAAATACTAATTATTTAGCTTTCACTAATAATTGTCTGAAAGGATTCTTTAACTTTATCTACAGACAAAAATCACCTATTCCTCATGCAAAGCAGCAGAGTGCGAACAAAACGAGCCAGAAGATTTACGAATTTCACAATATGGAAGTTCTGCCGCACCCATTCTATAATTTAGTTGATGTTCCATCTGACTATCATCTAATCTCATCAATGCAGCACTTTATGAAGGGTTAACGATTTTAAGTCTTTTCATGAAGATAACGAAGCCTGTCAGGAATTATTTTATTCTAAATCGAAGAATTGCTAATTTGACCAAATTCATAAACTTGTAGGTTGTCGACAGATGATCATGGGCAATAGTCGTTTGAATTTCTAATAATAGTTGCTGTTTTTAATACATTCTTGCCTAATAAATTATAAACAAACTCTTCATAATAAACGAACTATGATGTATGGCAAATTCTATATTGCTATGCCAACTGATAAATCAATTGAGAATAATAAATTCAAATATTACATTTTAACCGAATTAATGTCCATTTCTATTTCGGAGGTATTTTCAACATAACGACATTGTATTTAACATACAGTCATTCTTCTATATTTGTTCGTTATTGGTGTTAATTAATTTACAAATGAACATTCATAGTTTCGAAATGAAGTTTAATATATATATATATATATATATATATATATATATATATATACTTCAAATACATGAATATTTTAAATCTATTGAAATTTAAAAAAGGTATATAAATTGAGAGATTTGATGAGAATAAACTGAGACAGCATCAATAGAAACGCATTAATTCTAAAAACGATAATGAATCCTTCAAATGACTACAATAAACTACATATAAAATTCGGTTCGGCTATACCAAATTTTATATTTAGTTTATTGTGGTTATTTGAAGAATCAATAATCGTTTTTGATCCATTTTAGGACATAAAGTACCTGAAGTAATCTTACCGTATTATCTATTTATTGGGAGGACGTACACTATAACACCCTCCCTATAAACAACCTACTCCACAAGAAAACCTTTAATTGGTTTATTAGAATGTTAAATAAGCGTCCAACAACTTTCACGAGAGTACTCATCTCCCACAAAAGTTACAGTTAAAAATGAACACCCCTGATGAAGAGAATTAAATGCCTTTCCCCGATTCGATATTAATTTACCTTTATGTAAAAATGTATTAGTTATTATCTATGCATTTAGAGTGCTTAAACGCCTTCATAATTTATGATTTTATGAAGTGATTTGACTAATTAAGAGGATGTAGATTATTGTTTAAATCTCTCTCGAGCCTTTAATAACAATTAGTATATTAGAATGAAAAACTGACTATTCAGATTGATCTTATTTCATCATCTTGATGAAAAGTATCCCCATGAAGTATTAATCAGGTTAAATATGTTCTAAAAACAGCTCATCCCATTTATCATAAATGACATGTGTTGCAGATTAGTTGATTATTATTATATATGGGTTGCCTACAAAAGAACCTTAGTTAGAATATCCTAATTATATTACTTATACTTCATAGATATGTGAAAAAGGCTATAGAAACCACTCATTATAGCAGACACACAAAAAGGCCAGTCATCTACTTGGACGTCGACCCTGCATTGAATATGTATCAGTTGTAAAATGTTGTAATAGGTGTTATAGTAAGCCAAATCCTCATACAATATATATATGATTTATATAAATTCATATATATATATATATATATATATATATATATATTTATAGAGAGAGAGAGTGAGAGAGATGTATATAAACTATAATGGAAAATTGAAAGACTGTTTCGTGTTTTTTTTTCAGGAATGAAAGCTTAAAACGGCAAAGGACGTTATTTGCCCTTTTAATCTCTCACACTTGAAAAAGCCCAGACAACAGTTAGGCGAAACGTTGTATTTCACGTCCTCCCTTTTCGATTTGAGTCCATACCATCGGATTTATTTAATCCTTACTTTATCATATATATATATATATATATATATATATATATATATATATAATGAATAGATTTAACACATATTTAAAACATCTAAATGAGGTTAAAGGAATAAATATTTGTACATATCGTTTTGCTAAACATATTCTTAAGAATGGTTTTTATTCTGGTGTAAAGTTATAGGTCGAAATTCGGTTAATTACTGAAGAATATTTGTCGTAATTAGCTTTCATTTATTTATTTAAATTTAACACACACAAAACTTGTAAAAATGATTTTGCGACAATATTTGCAAACACGGCCGAAATAAAATAAGGCATTACTTTTGTGATCAATTAGCAGCAATTGAATATAACATGTGCATTTGTGAAATGTAATCACTCGCTTCATAAATAAGTTTCAATGCGAATTTTTTTATTGCCATCTTTCATTCGTCCATTAAGCACCTTTAATCGATCATCTGTGGGGTTAGTTGTTGAAGTGTAAACATGCTTGAGGTCATATAATGGTAAAACGTATTAGGGGGACAATTTAATTTTGCCTTGTGTAGATTCTTACATTTTCTTTATTAATTTGGAAGGCTAGTTTTCTAGTGTGTTAATTTCTTATTTACAATTGGTATAGAATGTTCTTAATATATCATATCATTATCTAAATAAATGCGAGAGTTTTTAAAAAATTTATCTCGACTATATTCATATAAAAACACATTACACCTACGTCATATAATTTTACAATCATGTATTTCCAAACACATTATATATACTCAACAGAAAAATACAAAACACAATGACTAAGACACTTCATTTGAATAATAATTTTATAACCACTTTCAAATAAATTAATATTCTACACAATCCATTTCTATTTTTATACTCTACTTTCCTTACATAAATCTAATACGTTTCTTAATATTAATAATCATATTAGTAGTAGTAGTAGTAGTAGTAGTAGTAGTAGTAGTAATATTAATTCCAACGATTTAATGAACACCGTTTAACAGTCAAAATTATTACTTTGAAATTTGAAGGATAACTTCCGGTTTTTATTTTTGTTGTTGACGACGACAACGACGATGCTGCTCGCCTTCCCTCAGTCTATCTCCTTCACAATATCTCTCTCTCTCTCTTTCTCTTTCTTTGGCCACGCCAAATTTTCTTTTTTATTGTTTTAAAAAAGCCTATTATCATCGTCTAAGCGAATTGAATTATTTTTTCTATTCATTTTTTTTCTTATTTAAAAGATAAATAAATTTGTATGGAAATTACCAAAATATAAATATTTATCTAATTCATGAATAAATGCGAAAGAGTTTATCCCGCATTTACAAGACACTTATGAATGAAATACATTAAACTTAACCATGAAGCCTTAATCGTTATTTTTTTTGGGGGGGGGGGGTAACTTGGGGGTCGATTGTCAAACAATTTTGACAACAAATCTTTGTTTGTGGGGTCGATAGTCATACCTTTTGTCCAAAATATCTTAGACTTACGCTACGCTATACACCCTAACGAAAATACCACATTCACTCTATGAATTAATCCTTACTTACATTGCGAAGCTATAGCGAGCTGTAACCTTTTATATGCTTATGTTGGAGAAAAATTCTGTTAGTTATTCTTACTTTTAGGCGATTACGTGTGGTTGTACGACTTTGCCAGTCAGACTTAGGGTTAGTGTTAAAAATATTATGTCATGCCCTAAGAAGGTAAAATTACCCTGAAAAGTAGAATCTCATTGTTTAAAGGGGGTAGATAATTTAACTGAGGGCGTTAATCTATAAACTTACACATGTTTGTTGTTAATTGTAAAATTACAAATAAAAACTAGATTCATATTTTTTAAAAAATGGCATGAGGTTTTTATTGTGTTTAATAATAAAGGCGAAAAACACAAAGTAACTACTAAAAATTACCTAGGGTTATATAATTTTTTATTTGACTAATAGACGTTACGTTTTTAACGATTGCTAAGAAAAATCAGCGGAAAGAAAAGTAGCGCTTAAACAAATAGTCCACAAATAACTGTTACCAAACGCAATAAAACTTACTTGTCTACCTACCTGCCTTATGTTTTTGTGTTTTGAAGTTTTATATTAATTAAAAAGTTCGGTTAAATATATGAAGTTATACTGAAAAACAAAGATGGCTGACAGTCGATCGCCGACCGTCTTCGAAGTCCGGTGATTTTATTTGTACTTTTCTCCCCTCAATTAGGTAGAAAGTAAATTTTAAAGCGTTTGGGACACTTATTTGGTGCTTATGTGTTTTTGTTTTTACTTCAAAAGACGAAAAACTTATTAAACACACTTTTCGGAGGTTCACTTACGCCATGTTTGAAATGGAAATATTACGCGAGATGATTTGGACGAATTATAAAAATGCAAAAAAGTTTTTGAATGATTTAAAATACGCAAAAAATGGGCAAGTACGTAGAAGAGTTACTTTATTACCTTTCGTAACAGTTATTTTTTTTTATTATTAGTTTGCTTCGCCCCGTTTTTGTTTGTTAATCTTTGAAAATCGCCCCCATTTTTTAATTCCTTTTATTATGAGTAATTAATTTTTAATTTTCATGAAATAAAATCTCAACATTGGAATATATCAAATAAAAAAAATGACAATCAACATTTTTGTTAATTTTATTACAATTACCAAAATGTGAAAAGAAAATTATTTCTTTGTCTTTTTTTTATAAATGAAGCTATAGATTGATTAAAAGCTGCCCAGAGCTCGGCTAGTTTTTGCTAGTATATCATATAATTATATATTATATGTTTTTACTACGTGTTCAATCTGAAATTAGTAGAATACAAAATGTATGACATAATCAATATTATATAATTATGCTCCAAAAATACAACATCAATAAATATGTATATGTGTATATATTTCAATTTTGTCTAATAATCCTCCTATTCGGCAGAAAAATAAATCACTAGATAACTTCGTTACAGTTTCATTTAACAATGATATTGTAAAATGATTGCAAACATATAAAACAAAAACAGCCAACAAAATCCAGAAACAATATTACTTATTTTATACTTATTTCTTTTTTTATTGGACGCTATAAAAATTGGATTTCAGAGTCAGATGTATACATTCTGTAAAATAAGGTGGATTCTATTTCACGTATTTCAGTTGTATCAAATATTATATTTTAATGAATGATACATAATTTATTCGGGATAAAACATATCATCAAGTGTTAAATTATTAATTATTATTATGAAATATTTGTTGATGATTACTTTTCAGAGAATGGTTACATGATATTGATTATGTTATAAATTGCGTATTCTACTCAGTTATAATGTATGATCTATGGTTGATTTAGAGTCCTAATCATTGCCGTATTCACTGGTATCTTAGATATTTAGAATGCTCCTTGTGTATATTTTTATAAATGAGGTGAGGTATCTTGTCTCTTTAAAATACAAGTAAACATTGAAAAATAGAACTTGACATTCTTTAATATATATGTATATATATAGTCATCCACATACAGTCTGTTTCGCTGTTTCACAGCTCATCAGTGCGGCTAGACCAGTGTCTCAAGCCGGGATCGAAACGTCACCGTCGAGCCGACAGTCGGCGATGCTAACCCCTACGCCATCATGCGACACTGACTGAATGTAAGAGATATCTCAATGTAACGAAATGTAAACATTGCAAATGCCTGAGCTCGAAATTAGTTTTACCTAATGAGCATTGCCTTAAAGCTAATATATATATATATATATATATATATATATATATATATATATATATATATATATATATATATATATATATATGCTCGTGAAAACGTGGTAAAGATATGAAACCCATCTCCAATCATTTAACATATACTACTATTTTTATTTTTAAATTTCAGTTTCAAGTTTAAAAGAAAAAAATCTCTCTTGAAAAGAACGCGATCGTATTTCATAATAAAACAAGAAAAAACAATCGAAAACAATATATCGTTGGGAAAACAAATAATAGCAGAAAAAAAGTAGTAATTCGTAAAAAGAAATAAAAATGATTTGTTTTGATCTCACAGTATGTAACTTATACACAAAAAAATAAGATGTGATTTTAAAATTATTTTCATTAACAAAACTGAAGCATTATCGTATAAGTTAGGCAAACACAGCGTAGCAAAGTGTGTTTGCGCGCGCAAAAGCACATGCATACACAACAACCAGTAAGACATTTTATCCACCCACAAACAATGTTCGTTTTACTTTGTTGTTTTTTGTACATTTATGAATGTTTACAAACAATAATATTATCAAAAAAATATGGTGCGTGTGTTGCCCACAAACACACAAAAACAGATTTGCTATTGGAGGTTATTGCAATCCGTATTTTTCTATGTGTTTTACAGATCTAGAAAGTTAAACCAATTATTTAAAAACAAATTAATGTTTATTTAAAAAAAATGGTTTTCAAACAGAAATTTATGTTCGTACGAATACGACATCTCAGTATAATGTTTTATTTTTGTTTAACCTGTAACTTACAACCGCAAACACAAAATCAAACACGTCCTAGTAAAGTGTTCATTTTGTTTTTAGTAGTACTACGTTATATTAAATATTATTCTTACTAAGTAAAAAAAATCAAATAATAATTCATGACATTAATACCGACGAAAAAAGTATTAATCTAATGAAGCCAAATATGTGAATAACTACGTACTTTGATATTCTATTTTAGGGGCCACGTTCAAATATAAATATTTAGAACAAACTGTGTGATACTATGGATATCTGTTGCTTTTCCAAGAAGACTGACCGTTTAATCCCCGCAATGCATCCAATTAAAGTAATTATCGAGCCGAATAAAATATGTAATCGAGGAAATAGATTAGAGTATTTTTTTTGGTAAGTTAATAACACGGAATAGAAAATCCGTAATTTTAGGCCAAGGAACTAATACATTGTTATCTTCAACCTTCTGAAAAACGATGCATATATATATTTTTGAAAGCCATACATATGTTCTAAGCATATATATAATTCATATCTCACCAATGCTTCTAACGGACGATGAATACAAAAAAATACACCCAGTACATACCAGATGATAAATTTATTTCACCCTTCTAAAATCTGGACTGGCTGGTATTACAATCCTTCTTTCTTTCTTCACATTTATCGTTAGTCCTTCTTCAAACTGAAAGGGAAATTCATTTGTCCTAAAAAACCGAAGGAATCCCAAAGTAAAAAAATATATATACAATATACAAAACGGGGATAAGGATAGAGTAAAAATATTGAAAAAAAAGATAATCAACACATTAAAAAATATGTAAAAAGTAAATATGTAATAAAGAAATGTATAAAAAATAAACAAGCAATAAATAAAAAAAAACATAAGAGAAACATTATGACTATAAATCGAAAATAATAAATATAGAAAGTATAAGACATAGGTATAAAAATAAGAATGAAACATGATGTCAGGAATAAAAAAATAAATCAACATTAAGCTTATTTCATCAACTCAAGTTGTTTACAGGGCTAAACTAACACAAAATATTACACAGATTATATGAAATAGAGTCAGAAAGTTGAAGGTCAAAAGGTTCAGAACGAAAATCTAATAGACTACCAAAACGTGTTTTCTCTGAAATTTCAAACGTGGGAAGAAACTAGTTTTTATTATGTCTTGAAGGTACCTTACCCTGAGCGTTTACAATTACTACACTTGCACACACGAGTATAGACACACATACACAAGCAAACACACGTAACATCATACATATACTGATGCTCGTCTACGTCAATTCTTGAACGGTTAGAGCAACACATCTAAGTGACTACGAGGAACGATGTCAAAAAGTGTTTTTGTTACTTATATTAACCCCTAAACAAGGCACGTTCCAACTGAAACGTAAGGGTCACTGTGGGTTACGGGGGCAGATTTATAGAGCGTTTATAGTGCAAAGTATTGCAGTGAGATGTTTGTTCACATTACATTTGCATTTTTGTATGTTGATACAGCCGGGGAAACAAGAAGCAGGGAGGTAATTCTAAAGGCAAGCATTTCGAGGAAAGGAGCTATTGGAGTTAAAAGCTTTCCGGTATCTAGCTACCACTACGGTGCAGGGCTTGGATTTTGCTAGTTGACGAGTATTTATTTTGAGGTGGCACAAGTCCAGCAAGTTGATCGGAGCACATTCAATTGAAATACTTGTTAAACAAGAAAAGGGGTTCAACATTGCGGGATTGGATAGAGGCTAGAAATTAAAAAAAATATTACATCTATATGGGCTCAACAGCGTAAAGGATTAATGTACTAAGAAAATTGCGCCATCGTTATTGTAAATGAATAAATAGAAATAATAAATTATGTAAAGTTGCTAAAATCTCTGATAATTTTGGTATTAAATCTAATAATCCTCAGTAATTTAGCGTTTATTTATCTCTTTATTTATGTAAAGTTAGACATGTGTATATTTTTAGACATTTCTATGTATATGATTCTCCCCTACACTAATTTACGGGTTGTTTTGAATTTTGGATATCAGCTGTTAGGCGTAAGGATAATCAATATGGGATATATTCAGTTTAATTTAGTTTTATGCAAAGGGGGGAAATAGGGGTGCACGTTCTTTGTGAAACTGTAGGTAACTCCGATTTTTGTGAAATTTTAACTGGATGTATTGGACATCAATTATAAATATTTTTTAAATTTCAGTTTCTTTAAAGTATTTTAAAGGGTTTTAGTGGGCATAATATGAGCAAAACTTCCATTTAAACATTCAGATATTTCAGATGTGCATTTAATTAAATTCATAGTCTTTTGACACACTTAAGAAAGATTGTCTCAATTTTAATGCATTCTTAAGATTCCTTACGCTTAAGCGTTAAATTGTAGACACTATCTAATGAACAACGACTAAAATTGGAATAAAGCTTCTAGACTTACATTTTAGTAGCGTGATATTGTTGATTTTAATCTTCGTTTGAAGTGGTACAAATCTGTTTTGTTCGAGGAATTAATTTTACACGTCATGTGACAAGTATTCTTCTATTTCAATTATAACAACAACTTAGCGAACAGAACTAGCATTCCTTTAATTACCGCCGGCTATTCCCGTGTAACAAAAAGAATGTCGAAAATCGTTAAGAAGGACACATGACCTGCTATAAAAAATAGCAAAGTAGATAGCAACAAAGACATAATAATGGGAAAAATCGACTACAAAAAGAATACGACACAATCTTCTTAGCATGAATGATTGATTGTTTGAGAATGTGGAAAATACCATAATTAACTGTCAGTACTCTGGAAAAAAACAGCAGAAAAATAGAGATTGAAATTTAAATTTAAATAGATACGAATAGAGAAAATTAGTGATCAAGGAGACTCTCTATCTCTGCTACTGTTTGTCATAGCCATAATGCCACTCACCCAGATACCCAGAAAATGTAATTAATATTACACATTTATGGAGACATTTTTTTTAAAACATCGCATGTATATGAATTATCTGAACCTATTTGCAAAAAAAAAACAGAAATGAGTTAGAAACACTAATGATCAGCCAGACATTAGACGAAGGGGACACTTTAAGCTAAAAAAGGCTTAAAATTCCCAATCTAGAAGAAGTGAGTGCGCTTCTTGAACTAGATAATTATAATTAAGTAAGCATTCTCGAAGCGGACAGCATCAAATCAACAGTTATTAAACAGATAATTAAACGAAAATATCGGAGAAGAAAATAATCTACTTGAAATCAAATGATATGGAAGAAACTCGATAAAATGAATCAATACGGCTGTATCCCTACGCCGGAAAATTCACAAAATAGACGGACGAATAACTCGGGTATTTATATCAGAGATCCAGGAAAGATAGTAGATTGATAGTGGCACGAAAAAAATATACAGCCCCCAAAAGAGAGGCTGATTACAGCCGCTAAAACATAACGAAATTGAACAACACAAAAAGCGAAGAAACAAGAAAGTAAAAGGTGAAGAAAAGAAAAAAATATACAGCCCCCAAAAAAGAGGCTGATTACAGCCGCTAAAACATCACGAAATTGAACAACACAAAAAGCGAAGAAACAAGAAAGTAAAAGGCGAGGAAAGAAAAAAAATATACAGCCCCCAAAAGAAAGGCTGATTACAGCCGCTAAAACATCACGAAATTGAACAACACAAAAAGCGAAGAAACAAGAAAGTAAAGGGCGAGGAAAGAAAAAAATAATAGTATAAGCACTTACATGGATGCTATATAATTCTGACCCCCCAAAAGTAGCTTACAAAAACCTGACAATGGCTAACAGAGAAACGGAGTCGCTACTGACATCCGCACAAAAACAGACTATCGGATGAAACTACACAAAAGACAAAGACAGGTCAAACTTAATGAAATAATAAATGTAAAATATGTAGCTTAAAAAAGAATCGGTTAATCACATCATATGTAAATGTAAAAAAAATGATCTCAAAAAGAAATATAAATACAGACATGAGGAGAAGTGTGAAAATGACCGTATTTTACACACGAACACAAACAGTACAAGCCCACACCGATAGAGTAATAAAAAAATGAAATGCATAAAATCGACCCATATAATCAATAATAAGATTGTCTATATTTTACAATTTATTTGGAACACTGCAGTTTTTTCTGTATTAATGAGTATTTTGTATTTCCTAATTTTATACAGAATTACTCCAATACTGATGAATTTATTTTTTCTTTAGAATTAGTAAGTATTTTCACATGCGTTCATGTTGTAGGGATTATTGGTATGTGTGCACATGGCGAGAAATCGTCCATTAATGCTAAACATTTTTCTGACTAACAGTTATGAATTAGGGAAGCCCTTTCTACTGCGGATATCCTTAAGGTCATCTCGAAACGCATTTACCATACACTACACAAAGCTGGTGAAACTGAGACAGTAGCGTTTGATGTATTCAAAACTTTTAACACGGTCTGCCCTGAAGGTCTTCTCATGAAAATTAATTCGTACGGTATTACTGGACGAATATTTAATATAATTAGATATTTCTTAACGAAAAGAAAGATGGTCCTCGGTGGTCGTACATTTAAACAGAATGACAATAATGTGAATGTGCCTCCTTAGGCCGTTATTATTCTTGAGTTTTAGAAACGACTTCCCTGATGTAATTGTGCCCGAGATGGGTATATTTGCTGACGACACGGCGCTTTATTCTCGACATGTAGGAAAAACAAACGCACCCATATCAAAGACAATGGCTGAATCCTTAGAAAATGACTTCCTATATGTAGTGGAATAAGAACATATACGGATGGTAACATTTGATGTTACTAAGACAAAGCTAATTTCCTTTAGCAATTATAAAAAAAACATTGGTTGCAATCATTCAAACTGCTCGGCTTAACATGTACAGGTAACATGAATTGGAACAAATACATAGAAGACATTACTAAGGTTGTAACAAGGAAGGTGGACTCTCTCTACCGAGCTATAAAACTTCTCACACCTGTCGCCTATGCATAGAGTATTGTTGTTACATCTGAGCTGGTGAACCTACCACTAGCCTCTCCTTCTTAGACATGGTCCAAAAAAGAGACTGAAATCTAATAAGTGCCACCCTATTTACCAAGCCCCAGCCAATGTCCCATCACCGTAATGTTACCTCATTGTGCTTGTTTTACAAGTATTACTATAGAATGGGTTCTGCGGAACGTACGGCACTGGTGCACCCTCGGCGTAAATACCCCCGAGCGACCCGTCAGTCAGCAAAATCCCACTCTTCAATGTGGAGGTACCCAGATTTTGGAGGGCTTTCAACTTTAATAGCTTCTTTCTTCGAAGTGCTATATGTCTCAGTAGCAATTGTCTTGTTTAATGTAAATTAATTAGAATAAAATACTGATGTTCTTTTTGTTACGTGGACTTCTGTTTGTTTAATAATGAAGGTAAAGAGGTCTGCTTCTATACATTCCTTAATAATATTTATCCAGTTCTTAAGTTTACTCTTGGCAAAATAGCTAACGCTTTCTGATCATTTGTTGATGTTTTAATATGTAAAAATTATTTCGGCTTTCTTATCTCGGTATATAGGAAACATAATGTGATGAAAAGAGAACTCTTCTATCCTCTTCTATGTTTCGGAAGTGAATTACTTCCCTTGATCACTCTTTCTTCTTTAGTCAGCTATTGTTACTTGTAGTGACGAGATCCCTGCGTAGATCTTTGTCGAATAAAGCTTCTTCAAGCAAACTCAGTCTTCTTAAACTCATTCAATTCTATCTTTTTGACTAACTCATTACAATTTATTCTACAAAGATCTAAGATGGAAAAATACCTCAAGCCTGAACGATTGGACTTAGACCCGTTAAAACCGGACGCGGCCGACACGTGGCGACACTGGAAGAGGTATTTCAACTAACGGACGAGTTAAAACTGAATTTGTTAATCAACCTCGTGTCTCCGTCAATTTTTAAACACATATCAAACATCGATGATTATCATTCGGCTATGAATGTCCTGGAAGGAGTTTTTGTCCAGTCTCAAAACAGCATTTTCTGCCGGCATTTATTGGCAACTCGTCGGCAACAGGATAACGAAAGCGTGGACCAATATTTACAATCTCTAAAACCACTCTCTAAGGACTGTTATTTCCAGACCGTGACAGCTATACAGGCGAGGGATGAGTACATCGGGGATGCATTCATGAATTCGATTTCGTCATCCCACATCAGACAAAGACTCTTAGAAAACAAACGTCTCGACTTACACACGGCGTACAACCAGGCATTAACACTCGGGACAGCCCCAAAACGATTATCTTCGTCCGCTCAGTCGGACTCCTTGGCTGCCTCGGTCTCCACTACTGACAAAGAAGAATCGAAGGACGACAAGTCTACATATGAGGAGCATCCCACGATAGCAGCACTCTACGGACAGAAATGTTTTTTTCTGTGGAAACCCGAGACATGACAGAGCGAGGTGCTCTGCTAAAAACTCTATTTGTAAAAATTGCAAAAATAAGGGCATTTTGCTCGTGTCTGCAGGTGACCTACAAAGACTGCTATCAATTACGGTGAGCCCCTTCTTGCTTCATCGGTTTCTTTTTAACTCATCGCCGAGTCTATCTCGTTCGTCCTTATGGGGGAAAATCAAAGGTGAGTCTATGCGGATACTCGTCGATACAGGGAGCTCCGAAAATTTTATTCATCCGGATAAGGTTAGGGGGGTCGGTTTGGCAATCACGCCAAGCTCTGAGAGGATTTTGATGGCTAGCCGTTCTCATTCGTCCTCTACTATCGGGCACTGTATCCTGGCTCTCACTCTTAGAGGTAGGGAGTACAGGGATTTGAAACTATCAATTATGGCCAACCTATGCTGTAACATCATTCTCGGGCATAAATTTCTATGCCAACACTCCTCAGTAGAAATACCTTTTGGAGGACGCCTCCCCCTCTCACTGTTTGTAGACTGACCGCCATTAAGAATATCCCTTACCTCTCTCTGTTTACCAATCTAACTTCGGACTGTCGCCCGATAGCTGTTAAATCCAGGAGAATACCCTAACTGATGTTAAATTTATCCCATCGGAAATCTCCCGTATGCTATAGGAAGGTATCATGCAGCCCTCTCAATCCCCATGGCATGCCCAAACGCTTGTGGTATCTCCTCAAAATCACAAAAAGAGACGTGTTGTGTATTACTCCCAAACAATAGATCGGTTTACTCTCCTTGACGCTTATCCTCTTCCTCGAATGGAGGGCATGATAAATGAGATTGCTACTTACAAAATATTCAGCACTCTTGATCTAACCAGTGCCTACGATCAGGTTACTATCAAGCTGGAAGAACGAAAATACACTGCCTTCGAAGCTTCTGGATCTCTGTATCAGTTTGATCGAATCCTGTTTAGGGTAACCAATGGAGTAGCGAGTTTTCAATGAGCCATCGATGACATCATCAAGCGAGAAGACCTTCGAGGAGCCCATGCTTACATCGACAACGTTACCATTTGTGGAGAAGATCAGGCTATGCATGATACTTATTTGAAAGAGTTCATGAATGCAGTAGCAAAGTACGGACTGACGCTGAACAAAGACAAGTGTCACTACTCACTTACTTCTGTAGACTTGCTTTGGTATACAGTAAGCAAGTGCTCGGTAAAACCTGACTCTGATAGGATCAAGGGATTGATGAACTTGCCAGTACCTCAACATCTTACTTGTCTTCGCCGAGCAATGGCGATGTTCTCGCACTATTCTAGGTTGATCTCGAACTTCTCTGAAAAACTACACTCCCTTACCAAAGTTACCAATTTTCCCCTCACTAGGGAACAAGCAGACGCCTTCACGTACCTGAAGAGGGAAATTGCAAAATCATCCCTGATAGCCATAGACTCTTCTCTCCCTCTCGAGGTCGAAACCGATGCTTCGGAACATGCGATTGCTGCCTCTTTAACCCAAAACTCTCGGCTCGGCTTTCTTTTCAAGAACTGTAACCTCTGCCGAGCAGAAGCACTCCTCTGTTGAAAAGGAGGCCTACTCTATTGTTGAGGCGATCCGGAAATGGCGACACTTACTGCTCGGGAAGCATTTTAAGCTAAACACAGATAAAAATATGTATATTTCATGTTAGACCCTAAAGGGAAAAGCAAACTAAAAAATGAGAAGATAACAATATGGAAGTTGGAACTTGCCTGTTGTAGCTACGACATTGCATATCGCCCCGGGAAACAAAACGCCGCTACAGACACCTTGTCTCGCATTTGTTCTACTACCACCTCTGCCGACAAGTTACACACCTTGCACTCAGACTTACATCCCCCGGGTGTCACCCGAATGCTACATTTTGTCAGGAGCAAGAATCTACCCTACTCTGTGGAAGATGTAAGAGTGGTAATAAGGGGCTGTAAAGTTGGTTCGGAGATAAAACCGAGATTCCTTAATGCGGCACCTCAGACTCTTATAAAAGCGAGTCAACCATTTGAAAGACTAAGCGTAGACTTCAAGGGACCATTACCTTCGAATACTCGCAACCGCTACATACTAACAGTGGTTATGAATACTCTCGCTTCCCCTTCGCTTTCCCTTGTCTCAGCCGCAACTGTTCGGAAACATCTAACTAATCTATTTTCTGTTTTCGTAAATCCTTCTTTTGTACACTGATCGTGGTACGGCTTTCATGTTAGACGAACGAAAGGAATTCTTGCTTTCCATAGGCATTTCTACCAGTCGAACGACCGCCTTTAATCCTCAAGGTAACGGACAAGTGGAGAGGTACAACGGTATCGTCTGGCAAACAGTAAGTCTGGCTCTCCGGCCGAGAAATCTCCCTACTATCAATTGGGCAAAAGTTCTAGATGTAACCGTCCACAGTATCCGCTCATTGCACTCAACCTCCACTATTGCACTCCCTATGAACGTCTCTTCAACTTCCAAAGGAAATCAGTTACTGGAGATGCAATACCTACATGGTTGAAGAAAGCGACATCTGTCCTCTTAAAGCGGCATGTACGTGGAAGCAAATACGAGCCCCTAGTAGAGCCCGTTGACGTACTTGAAGTCAATCCCAGCTATGCTCATGTACGTTTCAATAATGGACGAGAGACGACGGTGTCCCTACGTCACATATCTCCATGGGGTGATGGAACGGGCAGTCCGGATACGGAAATTGATCCTATACCAGAAAGCCAAGTGATACAGACTGCGCCTCTCCAGTCTAATATTTCTTCCATTCATCCTCTGCCGAGAGCTCACGAAAACTCCATCGCCGAGAATTCAGTTCCTACTCCTCCTCACGCCCCACACTCTGAGGGTGGCCCGAGGATATCTTCAGAAGATGCCGATGTGCCGAATCTTCGACGCTCTACCAGAGTCCTCAGTATTTAACTGAAAACTATCAGCTTTGAACTTCTGTTTTATTTTCTCACTTTCAGTTTAATTTGAGACGCCCACCTGAGAGTCTTTAGAACCCTTCTTCCAAAGTCGAACACACAGCCTTGATACTTTCCTGTGGGGCGGAGAATGTGATAAAAAGAGAACTATTATATCCCCTTCTATGCTTCAGAAGTGAATTACTTCCCTTGATCACTCTTTCTTTTTAATCAGCCATTGTTTCTCGTAGAGACTGGATCCCTGCGTAGATCTTTGTCGAACAAAGCTTTTTCAAGCAAACCCAGTCTTCTTAAACTCATTCTATTCTATCCTTTTGACGTACATTGCACGTACATTTACTGATCTATACTCGTTGAGACATTGTTTGTCCAATAAAAGCAGAATATTAATTTAAGTAAGACTTTTATTAATAGGGCTTTTATGCCCTGTACTAAAACCAGGCTAGGTGATGAAATCAAGTGTATTACCAACACCCCCTGGAACAATAGCTATCCATTAGACATTGTTCAACCTTTTAGCAGAAATAAACATTATAATTTACAGAGAATTACACTTGCTTCTGCGAGAAGATGTCCTTAAACATTTTCCTTATTTAAGTAGATAATTTTAGCGATGTATATGGTAAACAAATCTCTTTGACTGTACAACAGTGCTATTTAGCCTCAAACAGATTAGTATTTCTGTTAATCCGTTTTGAAATGCATTCGAAATAACGTCTTTCCTCCCTCACATTACAATGATTCTAGTATTTATGTATTCAAATGTACTTGTACTTTGAACTAGGCACAAAGTACGAATCAAAGATAAGATAACAATGTCAAACGATGCGTTCCTAAAAAATGTGTCAGACAAATTATTTACTGTAAGACTTTCAGATTTATACATAGTGCTTTTTAAGTTTAAGGACATCTTTGAAGAATCCGTGCCTCTTCTTTCAGTGTAGACTTACTTTTGATCTACAGTATGTTACACTTCTTTTACCACCTTATATATATACAGGGTGGGCAAAAATAAGGGTCCTATTTTAAAAAATTCATAACTTTTTTATTTATTGATTTTTTAAAAAATTTTTTAGAATAAGTAAAGGACCCCTTCCGAAGCAAGCATGAGCCGTATTAGCCCTAAGGAACGTACCCTTATTTAGAAAACATTTTTTTTGCTTAAAAAACTCAAAACAGTGTAAAAAACAATACTTTAGTTTTTGTAAGTTTTAAGAAGTGTATGTATATATATATATATATGTATATATATATTAATTCATCACCACTTAAAAAGTTAACGACGACAATTTCATAAACATTAAAACACAATTCTGTAGAGCAGCTTACATCTTCAAATGGTTATCCATAATCAACACTACAACACTATAACACCAGTGATCACGAATTAGACATTCATCTCTCAATATTGAAACGCAACATATTTTCCATCATTAAACGTTAACAACCAAATATTGTGTTTAACATGATGAGTTCACAACGTCTAACACTTTGCAATCTTTAAAAAAACAAAGACTTTATCTTCCTACCTTCTGACAAAGGGAAATAATTATGTGTCATACAAGGTATAACTTACAACAACCTCGCACTCACACACCTAAGTGATGATACTCTCTACGTATCTGTAACAAATATCTCATCTATGCAAATCCAAGACCACATTAACTCGGCCTGGACTGGCATATGTAGAAAAATAAACCTCTAATAAATACAAATGTAATTTTATTACTAAAAACAGCCGACTGCCAACTTTTACCACCCTATGAAGACACACCAAACCAGCACAATTACAACGATTACTACTATATTATCAAGTATTGAAGGACTTCCATACCAAATCTCATGACTCTTATCCGAACTACTTAAAAGCCTACTTCCTACCTTTCCCGGACACGTCAATCGTTCTGATGAGGTATTCCGCCATCTACACACACTTCAACTACAACGACTAAGACAAAACATTCAGCCTCAATGCCGTCGCCCTTTACATCTCAATACCTGCACACCCAGCGGTTGATTTAATTTCTGACAGATTCTCTTCCAACGACTTATATATTTACAAATAATAGTTGACAATACATACTTCCCTTTCAAACAAAATACATACGGACAGATACAAAGCCTTCCAATGGGATCCAGTTCCTCAGGATTGCTCGTTATCTTGTGCATGGATAGATTAGAGCTACAAGCCCTTAATACCTGCTTCTCAGCTATCCCTGTCGTTATATGTCGACGACGTTCTGGTCCTAACATCGTCACATGAGGAAGCTACGAATATTTATACCGTATTTTCTACTACACACCCATGTATACAGTTCATAATTAAGCACCCTTATGTCTCTGAATCATTATCACTTTTATATTTCAACCTTAAGTGAGGGCGCCATAATAACCACATTTATAGGAAGGTCTCTAGAAGAAACATCTTCGTACATTACAAGTCGGCCCTCCCTCTAAGAGCCAAAGAGGATATGCGTTGAATGGCCAGTGTAGTGTATTAGCAGGCAAACCCGCCTGCACTAGGCAGTTCCATCAGGTGCTGGATTTTAATGGATACCGCAATATTTACTATAATTTACAAAAACACACTTGTTTTTGTCATACTTATAAACGCCTATATATTTCCATTTATTGCATTGTGATAGCGTTCTAATACTCTTGTATATACATATTACACACATTGTTTCAAGCAAACTACATCTCATTATATATATATATACCCTACATATTTCCGACACTAGCTCTATATGCCAACACCTAAAAAAACATAATTGCACCCCCTCCCACTATAGAAACATCCTTGTTAACAATACCAAAATAATACACCATGATATCAATATCAAAAAATAAAAAATACTCGAAGCCCCTACATAAAAACAAAACATCCCACAATTAATAATGTCAATTATGAAACTAGTCGCAACATTTTAAAGTGTCTAGCATAATAATTAACATTACCAAATTCTTAGCCATTAGGTAGTTATACGTTTGAATTCTATGCACTTTATTTAACGTCATCAATTTCTTAACGGTTTAAACAGTCAAACTTTAAATCTCTCGTATGTGTAGAACGCCATCACGCTCTCATGTACATTTCAACTTTACAGACGCGTTTTCAAATATAAACTACTTCCGTTATAATTCAAAAATGAGCACAACAGTAAAGACACTAAAACAAATACCGCCTGAAGATGATTTGACGATTCAAATCGAAAGTACTTGCAAAAAAGAAAAAAGAATGGAACAAGAAAGCCATGGATCATATTTATATCAATTTGACCGACAAGTCAGATGGACAATTCGGAAAATTGAAAAAATTAAAAAAAGTCACATCAAACAAAACCACTCCGTGTTTTTTAATAATGTTTGGCTAAATGAAAATATGCTGCCTAAATACACACAATATATATATATATATATATATATATATATATATATATATATATTAACCTCTAGATGGGCACTGTGAGTGTAATATAAACACAGCATGACGTCGCTAGCTATAAATGCATCGTTCTCTTCATTAAGTTTAACGCTCTTATGAATAGTTATATCTCTATGCTGATGAGTCCCGATTATAAAGGACGAAACGTATACGTATATAGATAATAAACACACAACAAATATTATATATATATATATATATATATATATATATATATATATATATATATATATATATATATATAAATGAAGTGTATTATCACAATTGATATTTCACGGTAACTTTGGTAAATAGTATGTAGTGAATCCTGAAGTGCTTCATTATATATAAGCGGTATAACAGTTATAGTAATAATACATAAAACTAGAAAGAGGATATGCCGGGACAAATGAAGAACCCAGGAAACTCCCGTTCTCACCTCTGAAACCCTGAGTATTTTTACTAGATTTTTTCAAAGCCATCTCTATGTGGTAATTGTGGTTCTTTAATTATTACATTCATAAATAATGATAAACATCTAATTATTCGTATTATTTAATAACTAAGACAAAGTATCTTCGAAGGAGCGCACACATGTAGAGGCAAGCATGTTTTGTGTGTGTTATTCCGGGAAGGATATGGAATCGTACATAATAGGGTCTGTACACAAACGCTAAAAAGGATGTAGTCTTTCGTTGCAAGAGATATAGTAATAAATAAAGTAATATTTGAAGCTAATATTTTCAAGAAAATCACGATTTAGGTAGTAGAGTAAGTGAATATCCTGTAAATCAACTGGCTCGTGATTTGAACAATAATTAAAATTTAATTTCAATATGAATTAAAATTTAAAATGAAATGAAATTTTATGCATAAATAAAAATAAACAGAAAAAAAGTTCGTATTAGTTTATGACTAATAACCAGCATTATCGAATCAACATACATTTCTATGTTAACTGACTTACTTTCCTGCGCAACGCAACGATACCCTACCTATGGTAACTAACTTGTATATTTTAGCTCGAATGGCGTGATAATAAACTCGCGTATAAAGAGAATAACTGCTACTACTTGAAACATGCATACTTTCGTTTTTTTTGCAAGGGGTAGACTAAGAATAGAAACACTCATGCGTTAGAACCGAAAGTAAAAAATTGTACGTAATGGTTATTGAGTACGAATTCCAAACAAACAGTTGTAAGGACGTGTTATTATGTATTTTCTAAGACCGTCTTCGAACGATGATTGCGGATATGCGTGCATCATTTCTAATCTGAAAATGTACATTTAGAAATCCTTTTATTAACAATGTAATTGTTGACAGGTGTAGTGATTAATACAAATGGACAGGCAAAAAGTGACTATAATTTGAGTTATACATAATTAATTAGGGTATTTTAGATCGAATCGTGAGTGGTTAACAACACCTACACCGCGCTGATATCAGTAAGCAAAAGAAGAATGGTGTAATGGATAAAATATAATTATCGCTGATGTTTTTAAACGCGTAACAATAATCGGACGAAAACGCATACGAAACATAGTTGTATATGCAGCTTCCGTTTATGAAGCTCTACCGGTCAAATGAAGAGGAGAACATGTCAGTTAACTGAATATATATATATATATATATATATATATATATATATATATATATATATATATATATATATAACTTCTTTGTAAAATGGTAGGAAAAATCCCAGCAGAGTGCTCGATTAATTAAGAATTAAAGTTAAAAATTAAGAGCATGATATTTATTTATTCTGGTACAGAAAAATTAGTACAACATTCGTACCGTCGGTTTCAAGCACGGAAGGTCTTACCCATCCGGCTCTCTTCAGATGACAACATAAGCTGAAGAGAGCCGGATGGGTAAGACCTTCCGTGCTTGAAACCGACGGTACGAATGTTGTACTAATTTTTCTGTACCAGAATAAATATATATATATATATATATATATATATATATATATATATATATATATATAAGTTTGGTTACATCGGCATTGTAACAAACTCTTTAAAGCAACATAAATTTACATACAAATGTAAGCTAGTTCTGTTAAATATTCGCCTTTGCAAATTACAATATTTTACAGTTTATATAATTTAAAAATCACAAATGTTAATCCTAATATAATAAAAAGTAAATATCGCTTCGGAACATCTTCGTATGTAGTGAATCGTTCTAGACCAAGTTCACATTTATAGACCTAATAATCTACAATTAGATAACGGACACAGAGCCACGCGTAGAGAAAGAGGGAGCGGGTACACGTTCCTCTTATTCGTATAAATTATAACAGTATGCCATGCTAAAATAATAACATTTTGAAACTGAGCGGAAGCTGGTTGTCTATTCTTTTTATTTTCTTTTCAATATCCGTCTTAAATGTATTTCCGTTTCTCTTCGCTACTACTTCCTCTTTCCTTCAGTTCGATATAGTGACTTTTGGAATTCTTACATTTTGAAATTGTCATCATTTAAATATTCTTTTTCGTTAGTTTGAATAGCAACGACAAGTATTAATGAGGTGAGACCATTCGATCTCCGCGTTTTGTGAAGAAAGTATTATTTCAAACCAGCTTAACTGACTGACTAGAATGCTATTTCAAACTTAAGAGTAACAGCCTAACGAAAATGATATTTAAAACTTAAGCCTGAGAGACTAACAAGAATGCTATTTACAATTTAAGGGTGACGAACGAAGGAAACTCCCATTTCAGACTTACGCGTCACATACTATTGAAATGCTATTTCAAACGTAAAAGTAACAAACTACCGGAAATGATACTTAAAACTTAAGCGTTACTAAAGAAACGAAACTGCTAGTCATACTAAAGCGTAACCAAATAACGAAAACACTATTTCAAACTTAAGAGTAAGAAACTAACGTAAATAATACTTAAAATTGTAGCGTTACCAACGAATGATACTGCTAGTCACACTAAATCGTAACAAAATAACAGAAACGCTATTTTAAACTTGAAAGTAACAAACTGAATAAAATGATACTTTAAACTTAAGCGTGACTAAAAACACGCCTGCAATTGAAACTAAAGCGTAACAAAATAACAGAGACGCTATTTCAAACTGAAAAGTAACAAACTAACGAAAATGATAATTAAAACTTAAACATTACTAACGAAAAGAACTGCCTGTTACACTAAAGCGTAACAGAATAACTAAAACGCTATTTCAAACTTAAGAGTTACAAACAAACGAAAATGATACATAAAACTTAAGCGTTACTAACGAAAGAAACTGCTAGTTACACTAAAGCGTAACAGAATAAGGAAAACGCCTTTTCAAACTTATGAGTAGCAAACAAAATAAAATGATACTTAAAACTAAAGCGTTACTAACAAAAGAAACTAATAGTCACACTAAAGCGTAACAGAATAACGAGAATGCTATTTGAAACTTAAAAGTAACAAACTAACGAAAATGATTCTTAAAACTTAAGCGTTACTAACGAACTATACTGCTAGTCACACTAAATCGTTACAAAATAACAGAAACGCTATTTAAAACTTAAAAGTAACAAACTAAATAAAATGATACTTAAAACTTAATCGTTACTTAAGAACACGCCTGCAATTAAAACTAAAGCGTAACAAAATAACGAAGACGCTATTTCAAACTTAAGAGAAACAAACTAACGAAAATTATATATAAAACTTAAGCGTTACTAAAAAAAACAAAAACGGTTAGTCACACTTAAGAGTAACAAACTAACGAAAATGATACTTACAACTTTAGCATTACTAAAGAACGAAACTGCTCGTCACCCTAAAGCGTAACAGAATAACGTAAACGTTATTTCAAGCTTAAGACTAACAAACTAACGAAAATTATATTTCAGATTTACGCCGCAAATCAGTATCTCTCCTAGATTGTTTGTACGCATGTTAAATGCAATGCGTGAATTTAATCTTTTCGTTTAGCGACGCAAATGCTTTTTTTTAAACTAAAGCGTAAAAGAGACGAACTAAGATTCTATTTCGATATTGATCGCGACAGATGAACAGACATGTGATTTCAAACTTAATCTTGACACACAAACGGATGAGCAACGCCTCTAAACTAAGAATGGAATATGAGTCCTTGGGAGATGTAAAGGTCACTTAAAACTTTAATGTGACAAAAATGCTACTTCAACTTAAACGCGACAGACCAACGGGGAAAGAAGTCCCTAATTGAGTTGATTGGACGCATCTAAAAACGAATTATTCTTATTCGATATTTTTGTTTCTTTTTTTACTTATGTTTTATTTTTAAAATCTCAACTAGAGCATTTCGATATTTGCATTAAAACGCTTGATGACGATTATTTGTTTCTGACATATTGAAAGCACAGACTTCTTATTCTATATAAAGGCATTATCAACATATTCAAACTGGATTGATTATCATCCTTTTTAAATAAAGAATTACTAAAAACTGCAAGAACAGGCTAATACAGTTATGTCTAGTGCACTTGTAATTATTTGTGAAGAATCATCCAAGTCAGAGTAATTTGTTTCAATTTAACGCCAAAACGCTTCCAAGAAAATGCTGAAGACGAAATCATTTACTCCAACATTATTGCGCTCGACTTTGAAAACTCTGAAATCTTAATAGACATCGGAATTGGATAAAGAAAGTGAAAATAAAATAAATTAAGCCCAAGCAAGTATAAAACTGACATCTACTTACTCGACCAATCTTAATTATATTTGTACAAGACTTGCTTTTTCACGACCAATTTGAGATATAAAGTGTTCACCGGTGTTAAACTGTTACGGCGGTGGAAGTGGCACTGAGACAAAACGGTTCACCTGTCTGAAGATATCAATGTCAGCATCTTCTAACGTCCGCGCTAAAAACGGGCATCCATTTATAAACGAATATTTCAGATGAGCTATAATTATTTTTTAACAGATTAGTTGCTGCCCACACTTGGCATGCGTGCCAGAAGTGGAACGTCAGCATCCTCGGTGTAAAACCAATAGTCCTGTATATATCAACTTCTATTGTATATATGTAGTTTTGTCGGCAAAATAATTATACTTTTTTTCGCTATGTTCTAATGTACCATCTTTAAAGGATTAAACATATATTTGTATTTCATATACCAATAGTCTACTGCAGTAAGGTGATACAATTATTTTATTGAAACTTGTAAAGAATTGGATAAACGTGGACAAACTAATGCTTTTATTGATCTAATAAAAAAAATCAATCTATTCTTTTGCAGTCAACCATCATCATCATCATCATCATCATCATCATCATCATCATCATCATCATCATCATCATCAGCAGCAGCAGCAGCAGCATCACTATCATCATCATCATCATCGTCATCATCATCGTCATCATCATCATCATCATCATCATCATCATCATCATCATCATCATCATCATCATCGTCACCATCATCATCATCGTGTCCATCATCATCATCATCATCATCATCATCATCATCATCATCATCATCATCATCATCACCATCATCATCATCATCATCATCATCATCATCATCATCATCATCATCATCATCATCATCATCAGTTTAACATATGTTTTACATACTGGCATGTGTTCCACTGCTTTTCTCGAAAAAATGTTCTAAACTAGCATATCTCTGGCCAGCTCTTTATTCATCCCTCTTCCTATCAAATCCTTCCATATCATTTCCGCGCATGTTTGCTTTGGCCTTCCTCAATCCACTCATCATGTTACCTTAACTGTTTTACATCTACTAACAATAGCACTCTCATCACTTCTCTTAATGTGACCGAAACAACAAAGTCGCCCTTCAGATTTAATCTTACTTAGTCATCATATGTTAACATGTTTATAAGATCTACATTACACATCTATCGTATCATTCTCATACAATGTATCTCCATGAGACACATATCCTACTTCCCCGTGGCCAGGTTTCACTTCGATAAGTCATCACACTAATGGTGCATGCCTGATAGATTCTTTCCTCGGTCAACAGTGTTAATGCTCTGTTGGTTAGTAATGACAACATTTTCATGAACTTATTTCATTCTATCCTAACTCTTGCTTCCACACCAACATCAATTCATCATGTAATCGTCAATGTTACAAAATGTCAGACACACTTCAATAGTCTTGATATTCGATTATGCTTTCTTCGCATCTAACTTTGTATCAGTTTCCATGGCTTTATACTTTTTGCACACAATCCGGATATTTCTTAACCAACCTGTAATTCCACTACACGTTTCTTGTACAGAGTGGTTACAAGTACCACAATAAATGAGTTGCTTCCAACTCGCTTTCCATGAAATAAGCAATGTAGCATTCCTCTTTCTAACACTACAACACTTTGATGTTGGTAACATTTACTCTCAGACTTTTACTTTACATAGAATTCTTCAATTTCTTTAATTTAACAAGTTAACCTTCCATTATTTCAGTGGCACGCAATACACCTGTTGCATAGCCGTCCCGGAATGGGCCGTGACAGTTCTCGCTTTGTATATCCGTCCCGGAATGGGCCGTGGCAGTTATCGCTTATACAACTAGTCATTTTTAACACCAAAAAGTAAATGTTGCATACCTTTTAATTTCTCGGTGTCGTCTAGCTTCTCGTACCTTTTCTTCTTTCGTCGGGTGAAGGGGTGGCGTTTGGTGGTTGAGTTCTCTCTTCGTTTCTGTACTGCCGTGAACATCGCCTTCCGTTGTGTCTACAACAAACCCTTTATAACACAACATTCACGAGGCAACAATCTTTTACTTTCACTTGTTTATTTCAGGCGTTAGATTTCCACAACGATGCTTAACTAACGCTAAGGGGGAGACAAAATTACCACTCTATCGTAGTTCATTCCTAGCTTAAGTCCTTAGCCATTCGAAGAGGGGGAAAAACGGAATCCCATGCCTGTATTCTCTTAGGGAATTTAATTCCCTTAATCATTTGAAGACTACATAGATAAATCGTCTTTTCGGCTCGCTTTCAAAACACGGACTCACAAAACTCCGTTTACCACACAAAAGCCCGTGACGTCACAGAACCCCTATCGCAGGTGCACCTTGATCCTTGATCTGAGGTCTCATGAACGTGATGGTCCTATCAACGTCCGTGAGCTCCGACTGTGAGAACAGCGCTATTTTGCATTCGGTTGTACGGGTTGACCCGCACTAAATCGCGCAAGCCAAACCAAACGATTTCCGACGGGTACGTCAACTTTAAAATGCGTCCCTCCTCACAGGGCCATTATCCAACACACCATCAGTATTAAGCATCTCTCCCGGGACGACTCGTACCTGACTTGCTTGACAATGCTCCTAAAGTACAAATGAAAAGCAATGGACTTAATACAGATCTGTGATGTACTCCCACTTTAACATTAAAACTCTCCTCTTTCTTATTAATATAATTAATATAATAAATAATGTTAGAACATTTTGTAAATGTATATGCCACTTGCCGTTAAGAATTATCCAGACTACTAAGAGAAAAAGACGACATAAAATGTGTCATTCATGCAATTTCATTAGTGATTTAAAACAATTTTTACATTATTATTTTATAAAAAGGTTTTAGGTCGCTCACCGCTGGTCTATAAGATCAGATCATAACAGCGCTTACAGAACAGTATGATCGCAAAGATATTAAAACAAAGAATTCATCACAATTACAAATACGAAAAAATATTTATATCTAAAATTGCATATCTATCGTGTTATCATAACCATCAACTTTCTATTAACGAGGATAAAAACGTAATTGAATCTGACAGCATATCACCGGATATTACGTCACACCGCAATAATCTAAAAAAAGATGTTAACTAAATTTAAAATCTAAAGAGGAAGCGAAATCAGTTAAAGTAAAATATAATGTTGTTTTGCGGTTATTTATCTTGAGCAACATATATAAAAAGCATACGAGAGAATGTAAGTAATAAACGATCACAAATAAACGTAACTTATAGAGTTTATTTAAAAATTTCCCTATCAGAAAACAATTATTCGCTGTGTTTCACTTTGATGATCATGTAGTAAATTAAGTCGCACGTTCTCTGAATAAATATATTTTCCAGTCACTAAATATGAAGCGTAGATATATGTGTATCTGTCAATCTAAATAATTGTTATATAATTTTTATTTATTTATTAAATGAATAAAATCATTTACATATCTGAGACTTCCGGCCATATTCGCCTTTTTTTCAAAGAGTACTCTCGTTTTTTCATTCTGCTGGTATTACCCGCGATAGCTACCCACCCGTGGATAAAGCAAAGTATACGCCCGATCTTCTTGACGATTTTCAGAAAGTGAAATCTAAATTCTTCAAATAACTTTAGAAAAAATATGTTTTCAAATATCTGATAACTTCAATTCAAAACCGCGGCAACCACGCGATAGCACATTGGGTTTTACCGTCCCAAAATCGTCAAGAAGATCGGACGTACACTTTGCTTTATTCACAAGTGGGTAACCCTCGCGGTTAATACCTGCAGAATGAATAAAAAAAAAGTATTCTTTGAAAAAGGGGAATATGGCGGAAATTCCTAGCTATGTTAATGAGTTTATTTATTTGATATATATATATATATATATATATATATATATATATATATATATATATATATATATATAAGTGTAAATTAGTTGTCCAAGGCTATAGCAATGCGATGTGGTTGCCGTGAGATGGAAAAGTGAAAAGAAATAAACGCATGGGGAAAGTGAAACTCAAAACGATTTATTAATAATTTCACGAAAACTGATTAAATACCAAATAGTATTTTTTTTTTTTGGTAAGTAACAGATCGGCAAAGGGTAATCTTAAATTTTCAAAAGAACAACTTTCATTATCAGAAGACAACAATAGAAGACCGAGAGGGTCGGAAAAACGGGAAAAAAAAACCGGTGTCAGATCATCGTAATACAGGGGAAAACAATTGGCAGTAGGAACGCAGAAAACGTCAAAATCCATTAAGCAATCATATAACTAAGGTTAAAACATTATAAACATTAGTTTAGTAATATACCAATTTTTTAAATCTTATTATGTTTCATTTTACATGACTCATCAATCTTTATTTATTTAATTATTTATTTATTTATTTTTTTCATTTATTCTCTTCAAATCTAAATTTAAATTTACTGTCAAAGGGAGATAACTTATTCTAAATAATATATTCAGACTTTAGAAATGAGATTGGAAACTTGAGAAGGAGTTTGAGTTGTGAAGTAGATAAAAGCCAAGGATGGGACCTTTTTTTTTTCTTTTTTTTTTTTATTAGCAGGGGAAGGGGGGGGGAATAAGAAGAGATTATGGGAAGGGGGAGGATTATAAAAAAAAATTAAAAAAAAAAAAGTAAGTAAGTTGTGGGTGGGAGTGTGAGGAGGTGGGAGTGTGAGGATGTGAGAATCAGAGGATGAAGGGAGATGACAACTCGAATCTGTTATTCAAGGCAGGGCGAAATTTAGAGATTAGGATAGCTTCCGAAATTCGAAGCTGACCTATATTGCGGACAGAGTTGAGTATGCGGACACTAATGGAGCGATGTGTGTTGCCACATGATATTAAGTGTTTATGGAAGGAAGAAATGTGGGTGTTTAGATGCTCTTTAATACGTTGGTGTAGAGGCCTAACGGTACTACCGATGTAGAACTTTTGACACTTAGAGCATTGCAGGTTGTATACTGTATATGTGCGGAGGCAGAGGCCAGAGTTGGGGATGGGGCAACTAGCTAGAGAGCAGGGGTCTGGGGTGTAGTGGCTTTTTTTGGATAAATGTTGTCGGAGAGAGGTGCCTGTGTGAGAAAGTTGTATGTTAAGGTTCTCACTACGTATGGCATTGCGGATAGCAGAAGTGATACGGTCGCTAAAGAAGGGGAGTTTAAGGAAGCAAGTGTTGGTGAGAGTGTGGTGTCTACGTCTTCTGGTGTTGTTAAGGCTAGATATGGTAGTTAGCGGGAAGCCGTTGGTCAATAGAGTTTGGTGGAAGGCTTCGGTGTGTGTTGTTTTATCGGAAGAAGAAGAGCATTTGTCTTGTATGCGGGTGATTTCGGTTTGTGCGTAACTAATTTTGGATTTGAGGGGTAGTGCGGATTTGTAGTGGATAAAGAGATTCCTGCAGGCGGGTTTTCTATAGAAAGTGGTGTGGAGAGATCCGTCGTCATTAATGCTGAGTTTGAAGTCTAGAAGTGAGAGAGAGCCTGAGGTGTTGGGATGTTCGATGGTGAATTTAATGTGGGGGTCAGAATTATTAAATGTATTAAAGATAGAGATAGCTTCCTCTCGGGATGAAGTGAGGATCAAAATGTCGTCGACGTATCTCGAGAAGAAAATATGGGAATGGCAGGTGCTAAGTGCTTGCTGCTCCAGTCTGTTCATGTAAGAAATGGCGAGGAGGCCGGAGAGACTGGAACCCATGGGTAGGCCAGAGACTTGTTTGTATGTGTCTTGTTGGAACTTAAAGTAGGTGTTATCCACAATGATACGTAGGAGCTGATGAATGTCTGTAGGGGTAAGCCCAAAACAGTCAAGATTGTTAGAGGAGATGTGGTCAGTTATGAGGTCAATGGCGGGGTGTGCGGGAATGGAAGTATAAAGGGAGACTACGTCAAGGCTGAAGATGTAGTTGTTGACGCGGAGCTGTTGGGGTTGAAGCAAGTTGAGTCTATCTATTACCTGGTCAGAGCTGCTGACGTGTGCCGGGAAGGTGGGGAGTAGCGGTTTAAGTAAGTGGGAGAGGAGCCAGGAGATCTTGTAAAGAGGTCCCTCAGTACTGGAGACTATAGGTCTGATCTGTAGGTGGTTGCTGGTTTTGTGGGTTTTAATAAGATGGTAAAAGGTGGGGAGTCTACTGTTTCTAGTGGTGAGATTGAGCCTATAAGCCTTGGGGAGATTACGTCTGGAGCAAATTTGGGACCAAGCGTTGTTAATAGTGGTTTGTATGCGGGTAGCAGAGATGTCATTATCGGGTGTGTAAAGGGATGTATTGCTGAGGTGTTCTAGGGCGAGAGTATTGTAGGATTCTTGGGAGATAATGCAGAATATATATATATATATATATATATATATATATATATATATATATATATATATATATATATATATATATGTATAACATTATTATTGGTATATTAAATTATTCAAACAACGAAAATTATGTTTTCAAAGATGTGACAACCCTTTCTAATAGAATATTTAGTTACTTTAGATCTGTTAAATACTAAAAGATGTTCTTGTTATGATGTAAGAAAAAAAACGTTATTGTAATAGAGCGTATTCGAAACAAAAACACCTAACTAAAAACTGATGTGTACGTAGTCGTTACATCGGAGTTTACAGTTTGAGATCACGTATGATACTATTCAGGCTCCGGGATAGGATACAACTTTAGCATCTGTTTTAGAAAAAACGTTCACGTTTGGAGCATTTAAACAGTTGTGTTCCATCCAGAGTGTACCATTTAGACTAAATGGATAACCCCCACATTAAAAACCAACTAACTGTATCATTGCGAGACACAAACACAAGGATAATAGATGGGAATTATCAACTAATAAGCGATTTATCGAATGCTTTATCCATGGTTCAATAAGAGAATTGCGATCGAATTTCATCTTTTTGTAATAGACATGTAGAAAATAGGGATGTGCTTCGATTTTTCTGTCATATTGAGCGATGAACACACACCTTCACTACTGAACCATCCGAATCAATTATTTATTCAAAAATATACTTATTTACTACTATTTTATAAATCCTAATTACCATCCGGGCATTTCTGGCAGTTTTGGTCACATAATACACATGCGACGTTACTAGTTAATAAAAACGATTTTATATAATCCAACCATATTCTAAGAATATCTTTATTTCCATGCAACACTAATGTCGGAATGTCAGTAGAATTGAATGTGACAGGAAAATTGTTCATTCAATAAATTCAGTAAAATATTCGTAAACGATTAAAAGAATAAACACATCCGTTTTATCATTTCATCGCAGTCCACACTTCAATGTTTCGGAAGTTTTTAGATGAGGACTTATGAATGTTATTTGGATTATTCGGACTACTGTTCTCATCATGTATGTTATTCTCGCAACGTTTTTCCCGATGTAATCGACTACCTACTTCAGGTGCGTTATGTCGACCTCGGGAATGTTTATGTTGAATTCAAGGATTTATACGAAATTTTTAACTGAAAATTTTAATTAATCCACGTGGTATATCAGTCTTTTTCCATCAGCCCTTACCAACTAGAAGTCTTAACTATTTTTTAATTATTCTTATTATATCGTGTACTAAGATTTAACCCTTCACCTTCTACTTACAACTGAGGCCTACAATTCTAAGATGATGTTTTTGTTCGATGTGTAGTGTTACTTATTATTATTATTTATTACTATATATATATATATATATATATAATATAAAATTATTTTTTAAATATCTTTTAATATTTTTACCTACGTACGACGTCGTGTCAAGCTTATGGCTCTCATCAGCGCAGGGAGGTAACACTCTAAGACGGTCATAGGGCGCGAGCACGATTAACAGAATCCGTAATCGTTCACCAAGTCCTATTAGGCGACGAAATGTTTACAAGTAATAACGGTGTAAGTAAGTGATATTATACTGAACTTTATGTATATGTATATGTATATATATGTGTATACATGTGTATATATGTATGTATATATGTATGTATATGTATGTATATTTCTAGTAATAATAATGGAATTTCTTATGTATATATATGTTTCTCGTGTGCATGTGTGTGTACGTATATGTATATATATATATATATATATATATATATATATATATATATATATATATATATGTGTGTGTGTGTGTGTATATATGGACGTATTTATTTTTATGTATATTGGTATTTGTGTGCGTATGTATGTACATGCATATGTATGCGTTCCTTATAATTATATATGTAATGATATAATTATGTAATTTGTTATATATATTTGTATTTCTTATGTTTTATATATATATATATATATATATATATATATGTGTGTATATGTATATGTTTATATATATATGTATTTCTAGTAATTGTATGTGGATTTCTTGTAATTTTATATTATTAATATATTTACGGTATTCAACATTTCATAATTATTTTTTACCCGTATATATTTTTAATTTTCAATTCTTTAACTTTTCGATTTTTATTGTTATTAGCACCGCTCTCCACATAGGGTTACTCTCCCCCTCCTCCATAGGCAAACACCCAAATTAGTTAATGTGTCAGTCCCGTATACGCGCGCGAAATCTATACCTAGACAGAATTCTGACATGCACAAATATATGCTCCCATATTTCGCCCCCCCCCACCACCACCAAGTCAAATATGCTTTCTCTTCCTCGCTCTCCATTTTCCTTTTTATGTCCCGTGTAGCTCTTAATATTTCTTAATATTTCCTTTCCTTTTCCTTTTTTCTTTCTCTTTTCTTCTCAATTGTATTTTTGCCTTTGTTTTTATTGTTGTTTTATTTTTATTTAATCATTACTTTATTTTTTATCATTATTTTTGTCTGTGTGTTTTGTCTTTGTTTTGTTTTGTTTTATTTCTTTTCTATTCATATTCAATTTTTATTTTAACTTCCTGTCATAAAACTTTGTGTAATTGTGAACTTATTCTAACAGGCATCATTTTATTTTAAGACCTGAAGTCGGGAGCCACACAAACCGCTCTTGTGAAGCAAAATCAATTTTGTAGTCAAAATGAAATAAATTATCATTTATATTTATATTTCTGCTCTATATTTTTATTCAACACTCTCATAAACCCGGTTCAACTCCCCAGGATTTATACCCTGTGGATCTACACCATACTCGGATTATATATATATATATATATATATATATATATATATATATATATATATATATATATATATATATATATATATACAAGGATTTGGATAGTGTTATTATATGCTATTTACAATGAATGGTTCCAATATTGTATAAAAATATTTACTAGATCTATAGGGGTGGTCATTGTGACCCAACATATGTGCTGCTTCTTTGAGACGTCTTTCTATCTACTGTTATTATTTGTCTATAATGTTTACTCTTTCCAACAAGGGTAGATGGTTTCCCTCTTCCCTGGCCATATATCGAAGGTCGATCCACGCGAAATAATGTTAATGTCAAGTAGGAGCAATTAGAAGACAGAAATATAAAGGACGTTCTTACTAATACTTGGGTTTCCTTAACAACCAAAAATTTAATGTAGCAATTTTTCTCGTTTTTTTTTTCAAGTTTTACATAGAAAGACTACGTTCGTGCATTAATACATACATACCCAATAAACTGTATGTTGTGAAAAGAAGACAAAGTATTTTGTCAAAGGAAGACAAAATATTCTGTCAAAGGAAGACAAATTATTTGGTCAAAGGAAGACAAAGAATTTTGTCAAAGAAATACAAAGTATTTTGTCAAAGGAAGACAAAGAATTTTGTCAAAGGAAGACAAAGTATTTTGTCAAAGGAAGACAAAGAATTTTGTCAAAGGAAGGCAAAGTATTTTGTCAAAGGAAGACAAAATATTTTGTCAAAGGAAGACAAAGTATTTTGTCAAAGGAAGACAAAGAATTTTGTCAAAAGAAGACAAAGAATTTTGTCAAAGGAAGACAAAGTATTTTGTCAAAGGAAGACAAAGTGCTTAAAGAGTTACTCTATTATTCATGGTATTTTTTATTGGAGCGTGCGAGATCGGAAGAACGTTTTTATACATTTGGAAATGAAAACATCTTCTATTTTTTGTCTAGGAGATAAATTAGCTCTTTTAATTTTAAATAAAATAAAAGGGGGACATGCTATTCATTAGAATTTGTTCAATTTATGATCAGAAATAACATTTTAAATTTCTAATTTATATACAAGTAAACCAACCTATGTTGACTAATGTCCTATTTAGTTTCGCGTGCGTAGGCTAGTTAATATTAGTGATAGATTCGACAAACGAATCTATTTGTCTGTGCAACAATGTTATTTGACCTCGAATACAAGAGTTGTTTTTCCCACTAAGGCGATCTTGACGTCCATTAAAAAATACATTCTTCCCAACCTGTATTGCATAAGTACATATTGTAAACTCTAGCTCAACTTACCAACATCTACAAAATTATAACTGTCACCCTCTGATTTAAGACACATTTTAGTTAATAACATGAACATAATACATTCTGAAACGAATTTAAAAGAAATTAAAAATACTCTAAGCCATATTTATAAAACCCCAGAAACCAACAATTAACAACATTTTTAAATGCGTGAGATAATATAATAATATAATTTGTTACGCTAATTCTGGAATCATGGAATATAACTTCTTGATGTCTTTTCTGGAACAATACGAGACCATTTTCACGTTAGCGTTTCTCGGCCATCTGTTGAAATTTTATTATTTTCATCAGTTTTTGTGAATTTAATTTTGTCACCTGAGGATAACTCGACAAAGAACTAAAAACGTTCGCGATTAATATGGATCATACACTTTTTTAATTTTAACACAAACATATCTTTAGAAAAATTGAAAAGAGAAAAAAGTGTATTTAAGCTGAGAATGTTGTCATTGTTAACAATGTTTGTCTAAATGTAAAAATGCTACCGAAATAGACAATAGACACGCACAATATATATATATATATATATATATATATATATATATATATATATATATATATATATATATATATATATATATATATATGATAAAGTTATGCATAAGGGTTAAGACAATGCAAAGAGCCGGATTGATGAGAAGCTGGAAAGAACAAAAATAAACAATCGAATGAGAGGTTTTACAATTATCTATTTAGTTTTCCTTTCAATCTCACATAATAAATAGTAAGTACGCTGTAAATTGTGTGTAATGTCCGGATGATTCGAAATCATTTGATATTCGGGAGACGCCCCCCTTTGTCAAAAATGGATATAAAAGAAACGTCTGACTGTGTGGAAGACAGATCTATACAACTAGAAGGATGTGTGTACCAAGACGAGTAAATTAATTCCCCGCACAAAACAGTAAGCACCACTTTTATGTCTTCCCACGGGAATAAAAATCAATATATAATGCTTCTAAGCCATATGTCTAGAATCGTTATTCTAATTTCTTTCAAAATCTATGACATGGTTTTAAATTCGAGAAAATGTATCAAATGTATCTTAAGGAGTCTTAACAAGAAATTCATGAATCTTGCTTTATTTGTGTTTAATGATAATATATCAAATTCATTGCAGATTGGAAATATCTGATTTTCAAATGGAAAGTGGTCTGTATTATGATTCATTAAAATACTCAAAAGAAACTGAAATTTGAGGAATATTTATGAATTGATGTCGAATAGTTATTGTTTAAATTTTACAGAAATTTAAGGTATCTGAATTTTCACGAAGGGATTTTATTTTTGTCTTTGCACAGAAAATATGAAACAAAATATAGCCCGCCTTACCTACCATCTATACCTGGCAGTTGTGTTCCAAAATGAATAATGAGCGGTTAATTACTTTTTTACCAGAGTATCTTATACACACAAACCAGATTATCACCTAAACCTAATAATCTAATACACTCGAACCAGATTTTCTATTATACACAACCTGTTATCTTCTACCAAAACAAGATTATCTCATAAACCCCAACCAGATTATCTTATACACCATAACCTGATTATCAAACCAAACTTCACACGAATGTATACATTTAAACAGGATGATATTATACTACTAAAGTAGATTTTAAATGAAAATGTAATACTCTCAAACCAGCTGGTTATAAACAAAAACAAGATTTCGCATCAAAATTAGATACATCCCAACCAGAGTATGCTATACATAAAATACAGACTTCAAATAAGTAAGTTACATTCTTAAATCAGTATTTACTTAAAGCATGTAGTCAGAATGTAATCTCAAAATGTTTGCTAAGTTTGTTAGAATTCCAATCAAATTTACGCTGTCATTATCAATCAATGGATATATGCGTCCGCTTAAATATGTTTTACTTTGTAATGTCAATTGGGATTTAACGAGAGACTTTCAAATTCTCACAAATTGAAACGCCCGCATCTATTTAGGAATTTAATAAAGAAAAGTGATTATACACAAAGTGAGTAAAATTATTTTACATTTAAGCGACGACATTTTTGCGGTGATGAAGCATCATTCTGTGAGAGCACATATTTCCGCATACAGAACACTGCCCAACTGGCCACGGCCGAATGCCAACTGTCGATTCGAATTTATAGAAATGTATGCATTTAATGATTCATGAATACAAAATAAACGCAACAAATCTCAATCTAAATATAGTTTTTACATGTGTCCGTATCTCAGGCCTCAGATTACAATAGAATTTAGGGTGTTTCAACCTTGTAATTTGTGATTTTTAGCGCATATTTATGAGCGAACACGTAAGGCTGTGAATCCTTTATGCTTGACTTTGAAATATTATTGTCATCGCTAATCACGCACATAAAAATGTCCGCCTTCTTGTATTTCTATGTATCTAAAGTCGGTTATGTGTATATGTTTATATAATTATAAGCAAGGATTACCTTCCTAACCTAATTACCTGATCATTATAGATTAGGTGAGACATCTCTTAGGACTAATAGATCGTAATGTTGGCTATGTTTTGTTTAATTTAGTTCATGTGTTCAGGAGAGATGAAAATATGTATAAGTTATTCGGACCATTTATTACTATAACATGCTGATGTTATTAAATAAATTATTGTACGCATTATTATCTGACTAGACTAGTTTTCCGGAGAGGTTTATAACAATGAAAGGTTATTAAGGTTATTAATAATTATAAAAGTTTGATTCACATGAATAAATTCTTGTAAGGAATAATTATTAGACTGGACTAGTGTTCAGTAGAGATGAAAAATTTATAAGTTATTGAGACAATTTCTAACTATAAAAGACTGACATTCTTAAGTACATTCTTGTAGATATTACTATAAGACTGGATTAGTGTTCAGGAGAAGTGGAGAAAATGATAACTTATTTTGGCTATTCATTTTTATAAAATTCTGATTTACATAATGCATAGTGTAGGGGTTATTGTTAGATTGATTAGTGTTCAGCGTAGATAGATAAAATATATATGTTATTTGGACGATCAATAACTATTAAAGTCTCATTTACATAAAAAAAATATTCTAGGGATTACTATAAGACTAGACAAGTTTTCAAGGAAGGTGGAGAAAATGATTGGTTATTTTGTCTATCCATAACCATATAAGTATCATTTACATGAATGACATATTGTAAGAATTATTATTAGACTGTACAAGTATTCAGGAGAGGTCAAGTAAAATGCAGGTTATATGGGTTATTTATGATTTAAAAAAACTCGGATTTACATATATAAATTCTTGTAAGGGTTATTATAAAACTTGAATAGTGTTCAGGAGATATTGAGAAAAATAAAAGGTGATAATAGAAAGAAAAATAGATTCTTGTAAAAAATGTTATTATACTGGAGTAATGTTCAGGAGAGGTGGTCAAAATGATAGTTAATTAATAAAAAGTGTGATTTGCATAAATAGTTCTCATAAATGAATTCTCGTAGGGAGCAAATTGTGTACACTTTGTCATTTCCGTTCTATTTCATTCAGCTTGAATATATCTTTTCGTGATGATTGTACTTCAATCAACTTCCTAACAATGGCCTTTTCATCCCGTCTTATTCTTATCATGAGGTCAATTCTTGAATAAGTTGATTGTACTTTACCTCTCGGAAACGTTTGCCTTCCTGTTTAACTAACACCCACCCAATACTTTAGGTATAAACTCATTCAGTGTTTATTCGAGATCAACGCATTATTATCAGTTTGCCTCTGGTCAGATACGGCATTAAATTAACTTCCGGCACTGAATTTTATCGCGATCGTGAGACATATACGTATTTCCACTTATCGCATTAATCATCCTTTCTTCACGTAAAGCTTGGAGGTCACGTTTAAAGTTGTGAATAATGTTCAGAGCTGGGAATTAGACGCGCATTTTTTTGTTATTCATACTTCGTGTATCTGCTTGTAATTTTTTTATGTGTGTCATTTTCTCCTTCATCATCACCTCCCCCTCTTTATATATATATATATATATATATATATATATATATATATATATATATATATATATATTGAAAATGATTGTGATGTTTAAGTCATTTCCATGTATATATTTTCCAGTTAACTCCCATTGTAGAGTTGTGGTCCCTACAAAGATGGTCCGAGACTCATGATGTGTAAATTTATTTAGAATTCCACGTATGCTTCTAGCGATAAAAATAATGTATTTTGAAAATAATTGGTGGTGTTTGAAGCATTAAACAATATTGTTATTTTAATATATTTTAGTTATTAAATATTTCAAACGCCTTGCGTTTTTCAACGAGAATAATCAAATAAACTAAGTAAACAAAGAAATGGAAAACCAGTGTCTACAATTACAACTATGTGTGATATATGCTTAGAATTTGGTATTATTTTGTATTTATATAAAATATGTGGTTATCAATTTATTCAAGTATAATTTTCGTGTGTAGGTTTTCTGCTGGATGATAACTTTACTTCTTACTTCCGCGATGGTAATGAGTACCGATGTATGTCAAAGAACGACCAATGACGATGCATTTAGACTGTTGAGTTTTGTAAGGATAGAGTTAATTTGTGTTATTATTAATAACTTATGAAGTCAGCGATGTATAGTTAAACAGTGTCTAGTGGTTTTTATTATATTTTTACAAGGATGTTTATTTTATTGCTGTCGCATAACAATATGTAGTAATTATGCGTCGATGCGCGTTTATTGTAAATAAAATAAGTAACGTTATATTATCAAACATTCTAAGCTGTATACAGCGGGAGTAAATCAACCCTTTCATATATGTATATATATATATATATATAAATATATATATATACATAACTACATATATATGTATATAAATAAATACATATATACGTATATATATACATATATATGTATATATATACATATATATATATATACATATATATACATGCATATATATGTGTATATACATATATGTATATATACATATATATGTATATATATACATACTTATATATGTATATACATACATATCTATGTATATATATACATACATATGTGTATATATATACATACATATATATGTGTATATATTGTGTATATATACATATATATGTATATATATATATACATACATATATATGTATATATATACATACATATATATGTATATATATATACATACATATATATGTATATATACATATATATATATATATATACATACATATATATGCATATACACATATATATACATACATATATATGTATATATAAATATATATACGTATATATACATACATATATATGTATATATACATACATACATATGTATATATACATACATATATATATACACATATATATGTATATATACATACATATATATATATACATATATATGTATATATAAATATATATACATATATATACATACATAGATAGATATATATACATACATATACATGTATATATATATATACATACATATATATATACATATATATATATATATATATATATATATATATATATATATATATATATATATATTAGATTGATATATTATTTTATATTATATATGTATATAAAATGCGCTTATTTTGTTTTTCGGAAATTACATCATAGGTAGAATGCGGTGGTGAGGGGGCATTCAAAATTCTGATACGATTATTCTAGGAAGAAGGTGTCACTATCCGCCAGTGTCCGCGAGTTTCCGCAACTGTCGACGGGTGGCCGCCAGTTTCCGACATTGACAGCTGGTGCCCGACACTATCTATAAAGAAATGGCCACTCATACTTTAAAACAGGAAATGAGTCAGAATTTTTTAGAGTTTAGATTTTAGTTGACCATTCCCCAGGTGCCCGCTAGTGCCTGCCAGTGCCAGCCAGTTTCAGCTCTATGAAAAATTAATCAACTAATAATTCAAAACAGGAAATGAGTCTGCAATTTTTAGATTTTACATTTTAGTGGGCACTGCCCACCAGTGCTCGCCATTTTAAGCTCTATTAAGAAATAGCTAACTCAGAATTCAAAACAGAAAATGATTCAGAATTTTTTCGATTTTACATTTTAGTAGATGTTTCCTGCCACTACCCGCCAGTGTCCGCCAGTGTCCGTAATGTAAAGAAATCGCCAACTCATAATTAAAAACAGGAAATGAATCTGAATTTTTATAATTCTACAGTTTAGTAGACAATTAAAACCACGACTTGCTAATATCCGCAACTTTCCGCCAATGCCCGCCACTATCCGCTATGTAAAGAAATCGACAACTCATAATTGCTATGAGATCTTTTATATATCGGTTACATTAATTAACATTTTCATATGACCGGGGCGTTAAATATATGAACATGATTTTATATAATAAGAGAGCTACATAAACAGACATGCTTTACGAGTTGAAATGGAGGAAGAGAAGAAATCAAGAATTGACATTGGCATTTGTGCTTTTCAGCGTTTTCTGAAAGAAGTCATTGCATTAAATTTCTGTTTCCAAGTCTTTAAAAATAAAATGTAAATTGATGATAAACTGTATTGAGGCAATCATTCTCACTGATTGTGGCAAAGGTGAAACTAATCTTATTCCGAGGATTCCAATTATACCATCAAATATACCCTTTCACTTTAACCGGTTGCAGTTTCCTGTACGACTTTGTTTCGCTATGTCATCAATAAAAGTAAAGGCCCAACACTAAAAGTTGCCGGATTGCAACTTGAAGAACCATGCTTTTCACATGGTAAGCTTTATGCAGGGGCATCACGTGTAGGTGCACAAAGAAATATGTGTTTTTGATTGCAGTTTATATTTTCATTGAACTGTCTTTAAAGTTTATAAACATTCCATATCAGTTTCAAACTTTTACTCATGATTTTGTTTTCATAAACCGCATATGATAATTATGCATTTTATTCACTTGTATATTTAGCTTTGTTAACTGGAAGCATGTTTTAAAAATGTATATGGAAATTTAAAAAATTATAGGTATTATCCTCTGAAAAAGTAAAGCTGTAACACACCATGTGATAAAAAATAATATAATAAAATCGACAATTATGATTTTGTTGGTTGTATTTAAAGAAAAATAAACTAAAAAGTTATTTACTTTACCTGCTTTCATTCGTTATGGTAAATCATGTAAAAAAAATCCCCCACATGTACATAGAACAAGCTATACTAATCCTACTATTGAGCTATGATATGGTAATCTACTTTTTCATGTGTGCACTACCTCCACTATTGTAAATATTAAGTAATAATAGTTTTTAAGAGTATAAAAGCAAGTGATGTGTAAACAGTGATCAAAGTGATTACTTAATCTGCGAACCAATTGAGTATACAAACATTGCTCTTTGATTCTGCACCTGCGCATCGCCGGGTAGCCTTGCTAGTATATATATATATATATATATATATATATATATATATATATATATATATATATATATATATATATATATAATCAAGGAGAACACCTCTCTGTTTGTGCATGTTTGTCCCTTAAAACGAAGACATAATAGGAAGTGTACTTTCACTATAATTTTATTCACATGCACAATTTGCATGTGAATAATAATGGAAGTGTTTTTGCGTCTCCGGCTGCCTTTTAAAGAAGCTAATGACAATTTTCAAACATGTTACACAATGAAAGTAATCTATTTATTAGCGTTAGTTTAAGAGTATTAACGTTACACTGAATAGCTCGGTGAGTAAGATATCTAGCTGACAGCATCAAGGTTGCTGTAACAGTAAACTCTATCTTCCATGATGTCGTATATGATGCTATCCAACACTCTAACCTGAGCAACAATGAGTAGATGTACTAGAATATATATATATATATATATATATATATATATATTATTCGACCCCAAAATATTGTAAAACAATCAAGACATACTGCTATGTTGAAAAGCTGATGTGAAAATAGAACAAACCCTATTGCATTTATGAATATTGACCTATACCCTAATAGGAAAGAATAATTACAATTTTTATAGATTTTCAGAATCTGTATGATCTTTTGTGATTAAGTTATTGTTATTATTAGTATTATTATTATTATTGTTATTTTATTATAATCATTATTATTATTATTATTATTATTATTATTATGTTATTATTATTATTATTTGTTATTATTATTATTATTTTATTATTATTATTATTTTATTATTATTATTATTATTTTATTATTATTATTATTATTATTATTTTATTATTATTATTACTATTATTTTATTATTAGTATTTTTTTGTTATTATTATTATTATTATTATTTTATTATTATTATTATTATTATTATTATTATTATTATTATCATCATTATTATTATTTTATTTATTTATTTATTCACCATCATTGTTTACTGATAATAGCCAGCGTTGATTCCTGAAGTCTGAGAATAACAAGTCCGTTCAGATTTCCACTTCTCTCGATAACCATTGCGAATAACTTTGCGTTATCGCAAGAACCGCTTACCTTTCAATTTTTCTGTCAGCGGCCATTGGTCTTCTTTTGGATGTGGGTTACAATAAGCCTACCCACTATATCTGTACTCTCCGCACTCTCCAGTTGAGATCTTGTTAGTGTTCTCCCTCCTCGCTCTCTCAATCCTCTTTGACACTCTTCACCGCTAATTTGTGTGGTCTTAGCCTAAGCTGATGTTTTCCCTTTTAGAGAGGGGCAGTTTATAAGATTTATTGCCGTTTCAGTTCCCCCAGGTTCATGTAGTGTTCGTGCTTTGCTTTTTTTCTATTACTGTTGCAACTTCCATGTGGGTAATTATTGTACGTAGTTTATGCTGCTTGGTTTCATCATACAAATATGTTCTTAACAATTTCAGCTGTTTTCATCAATGCCGTCTTTTGTATAGTCTTAGCCTTCCCTTTAATTTAAATTTTTCCTTGTCTTTTTTGCAGAGTTTATTTCTCAGGACTGTTGCTAGTGTTCGAACAATTATTGGTATGATATTTACATCATTTATGTTCCATATTTACATTATTCTCTTGCAAGTTCTGTGTATTTTTTTCGTTTTTTATTTCCTTTAACTTTACTATGTAGTCTGCTAGAATAGCAAACTCTACAATTGGGATGTATTTTTTCTTGTTGTTAAATATTATGAAATCCATTAGTGTATCTGTTTGTACCTCTATGTCTCAGAGGATTTTGTGATATTCTGTTTCCAGTTCTATCTTTCTTTTCTCTGTACAATTTGTCTGCGTGTTCAAAGTACAAACGTTCGCATAGTTCCTAGTGTGCTTATTTCCCCACGCATTCGTGTTAGTTCTTGTATTCTCTCGGGGTAGTTTGCTGTATTCACTTATTATCTGATTTACTGTTTCGTCTTTTTGCCCACAGAGTCTACATTTACTGTTTACTTGGGTTGGATCTATCTTAGCTTTAATGTAGTTATTTCTAATCGCATTGTTCAGTGCAGATGTCAGTAGTGATTCTGTTTCCTTTTCTAAGTGTCCTTCTCTTAGCCATGTCCGGGTGTTTTTATTACGCTCTTCTCTTGTTATTCTTATCAATCCTCCATGTAGCTGTTTCTCTTCCCAATTTTTTTACTGTTTTTTTTTGGGGGGGGGTCTGGTTTCGCTGTTGTCTGTACTGTTCATTTTGACAGTGTCTCTTGTTACGGATTTCATTCTTTTTGGGTTCTGGTTTATGTATTTTTCCAAATCTTTTTTGTATCTTCCACACAGTCTTCTATGCTTACCAGTCCTCTTCACCCTTCATTTCATTTCACGCAGAGTCGGTCAGTATCATCTTGCGGGTGTAGTGCATGGTACATGGCCATTAGTTTCCTCGCCTTCTGTTCAAGATGCCTAAGTCCTTCCTTATGAATGGTCCAGAGTATTATTATTAGTGATACTACACAGGTGTGTATTATTTTATTTCAACTGATACTATATAGTGTATTTATAAGATTTCCCTTGCTCCACTCAAGTATTCTTTTCAAATCTTTTTCATTTCTGTAGATTTAGTGGCGTCTGTTTGATTATCATTATTATTACTATTATTATTATTATTATTATTATTATTACTATCATACATACTAACTGGTACTTCTCACACAAGTCATCACTAATTGGTAACAGCAAGTGGTGTTCCATGACGTCTGGTTGACAAACTCACTACTCCGGTGTAAATCATTGTGCCTTCACTCAACACCCGATTAACAATGATTCTTAACTTATAGCGGCCATTGGTTTTCTTTAGGATCCTAGTGCTTTTAGTGACCTCTTTGTGGAGGCATAGATTTTGAGCCCCTAGTCCTTGTTTTTTCATCCTATTTGAGTTATGGTGGCACCAACAGATGCCGGTGCCAGCACATAAGTGTATGTCTGTGCTGTGCTGTTCGGCGGGGGTAAGATTATGTAGTTTTGTTTTATCTACTCTGGTGTATTCAGTACCTTTGGTTTTGTGTACTATTCTATTCATATTTGTAGTTGTGTTTACGCACTAATATGTCATTTCATTACATATCTGAGAAACGAATTTATGATCATTTGATAGATACTTTTCTTCACATATTATGCCGAATACTTTGTCTATTATATTTATTATACATATAATGATGAATATGAGGAAAACATGCTAGGAAAAGTTATATTTGTTTGATATCCTTCTGTCTTTCAGTGGCCATTACATTTTTTTAAAATTGTTTTTCGTTAATCATCATCATCATCATCTTAGTCAACATCCGCATCTTTAATTACTTTGGCCTTATAGTCATCATTCTACAATCAATTCACTTTCCCACCCACGCATCATCACCGCATATGAGCACGCCTACCTTCATCTGCTGGCAGCTTCCCCAACAATCCCCGCATAAACTTCGTGCTTAATTAATGAAACTCCTCAGAAATAGTAACGCGCTCCCCGTTCCAATTTGATGCAGCTCACAGATAAAAAACGGCGCATTGCCGATATTTGGCACCGTCCCTTTTTGGAAAAGAAGAATATATTCATGACTAGACGCCTGATATATCCCTCTGCTAATATATGCATAACTGACGCCATAGAACATCATTGGTAAATTTTGTGTTATTTCTGTAGCTACACAGATGGGAAAAAGTCCCACAATGACCGTTCGATGACTTTGAGTTATGGAAGGTCAAAACCACATAGATAGTCATTTCAAGATGAATACATGCTATAAACCATTATTGGTACTAGTATTGGAAATAGAATTGTATTATTTTATTAGCTGCACAAATAAAAAAAATGTTAAACAATGCCAGACTTGTAATTGTCGAATGTTAAAAATATTTGGACACTCATTTAAGAAATAATACATGTTTTAAACGATCCTTGGTCCTAATATTATCAATAAGATTGATTTATTATTGTGAATAAGAAATCTAACAATGTCCGTTTGATGCCTTGAAATCAGCAAATATCAAGAGTACTTGGAGAGTCATTTCAAGATGAATACATGGCTTGACCGATTAGTACCCCAAGTAACGCAAGTACATTTACTTTTTTAGTACCACACGTAAAATCGTCCAACACTAACTGTCTGTTTGCTTGGACTCCTCAAAGATAAGAAATACGTAGATATAACAACATGAATATATGTATAACTGTACTGTTTGCTGTGTATCAGAAGACGTGAGTCATTGTTCACTGGCCGAATCTCTCGTTTAACTTACTGGACTCGCTTCCCGGGCAGCGGTGGTGAATATGTGTCTCGCTCTTCTAAGTCAAGGTAAAAGAACTTACGGTACATTAACAATGTGTTTTATTCAAACTGTTGCATATTGTTGATGAGTACTGCTTTATTCGTCGTTTGTCAGTCATGGGTGAATATGTGATATCAGTCCTTGTATATGCACGATAAAATTGCTATACTGAGTTCATCATAGCTATGGATATCTATTCAGGTAACCTCTGAACTATATCCAGACAAGGGCACGAAGAGGTCCAACTGCTCTGATTAACATCTAGCGTCACGAGAATACCTGAAAATGCTGTACTTAACTTCAAATAGTATCTATATCAAGAGCGTAAGCTAACGAACCATTTATACATCCTTCACATAGAGTTTTATTTCACCCCAAAGCCACACATTGTGAAAACTTATGTAAAAGACTCCCTAGAAAATCACACTGCCGGCAATGAATATGCAACACAACGTTTCGCTATCGACAGACAGATAGAGCAAATAAGAAATGAAGAATGTAACTATAGCCGTCCCTGCATCCGACCGCATTTCTAATCCTCTAGTTTAATTACTTATTTTTCCCATCCGTACGCTGTCAGGCTCATAGCGTGTGTTATTTTCATGTTTTAGTTATTAATTAACGCAATATTTTGTTTGCACTTCGTCTATTTTCAATCCAAGTACAATAACTTGACCATACATATCTTTATCGAATCCGTCTTTTTTCTCGATTCGCATTCAGGTAACTTGTTTTTATTTCTACCTATTGCAACATGTCAAGCTCATAGATATGCAATTAACTTTCCAAACTTGTAAATCTCTGTCCTTTTGACCGAAGGATGCGTTCAGTAGAAAATACATAATTGCATGCTTTGGATCTATTTTATGTCAAAACATCATTGCAAACGATATTGTATACGAGTATTTTACTACACGTTGCTATTACAGACATAACTGGAGTAAAGTGTTGTGCCCAACAGAATTAGAGCGTCATTGAACACGATAGATATGGTAGAAACAATATATTGTAAATATGATCTTTGTTAAAATATTTACTCTTTTGTTTCGTAGATTATCACAGGTTAGGGTAAGGTTAAAATACTCACATGTTCAATCAGTAGCCCAATGTTGTAGAATCCATTATCTGCATATATATCCGACAAATAGAAAGATTGGATCAAAAAAGGAACAGACAGAAATTGGCACTCTTGTTCAACCAGATATGTATAAAAGAAGGAATGTTGCCTAACTATTCAATATATATATATATATATATATATATATATATATATATATATATATTCCATAATAAATGCCAGTATACTGAAATCATATGCCCTTAATAGGGTTAAGATGAAAATTCATATACACTAAATGTACAAAAGCAAGGAAATTCCCAAATGTTTACACTTTTATTGTTATCAATTAAGGGTATGACTACATATCAACCAAACCATTTCATTATCACATCACTACAGTATAAATCTCTATGCATGAGTGGATGAAGTGGTTGAGGTGCGCTGAAGAAAATTCCTACCAGTAAAATACATACCCATGTTGTGCTCGCATACACTAACTGACAATAAAGGTGTAAAAATTTGGGAATTTCCTTGCTTTTGTACATTTAGTGTATATAAATTTTCATCTTAATCCTATTAAGGGCATATGATTTCAGTATACTGGCATTTATCATAGAATGTCACTACTTTTGTAAAGGCTTTGTCTCAATACAATGGTCATTTTTAAGGTTTTGGGGAATTTTCTGGAAAACTAAGGTATATGGTAAACTTAAATTAAAATGCCATCAACTAGACCCTAGAACCTCTATCTCTGTCAAAAATCAGCCGAATCCATCAAATAGTTGATGAGATACAGGGTGGCACATACGTACGTACGTACACACGAATAACACAAATCATGCCTGACCTTTCTGGATCTCTGGGTAGCCTTGACTAATGATGCTGAAATTCTACAAACTTATAGAACCTATCAAAGAAACATTTTGTGCAAATTTTCACTAATTTGGTTCATTGGTTTTTGAGTTATGATTGATCAAAGAAATGAGATTTCTAGCATAGGCCGTTTTTGAAGTCTATTAAGGGATAGAGCGCTCTCGCGCCTCCCTTGATATATATATATATATATATATATATATATATATATATATTGTTGTAAATGGGTATCATATTTACCTTCTTTCTCATGAACAGCATCATGAGGGAGTTTGGTTTCACATTTTGTTAGCTCTAAGTTTAATGTTATCTAAAATTAAAAGTGGACTTACACAACATTCTTCCAATTTGAGCAAATTGCGATCCTGTTAAGTCTTTTAATGGAATTAAACTCTGCAGAAGTAATACTTTATTAGGAACTATAACTCCAGTCATATAAGCTGTATTTTCACACAATTTGTAAGTGTTTTTTTCCATTCATTTTGAATTCATTTTATGTAATATTAAGTCAAACCTTTTTAACATTTGGAAATTTTTTTTTTAAGTAAATTAACTACTTAATTACAAATGGGTTTTCTATGATATTATTGAGATTTAAATAATTCCAAAGAATGACATAAAGCCCTAAAATTTAAGCAAATTTCGATTATTTCAAGAATCTCTAATTAGAGATGCACTTTTAAGAAGTGAAGCGTTATCTGAGCGCATTTTAATCATATTAGCACGACTTTTATACATTTTTAAACCATTTAGTATGTTTGTGGTTGTTTTGAAATAGTGTTGCCTTTGGCGCCTTTCAGTTATTACATAGACTCTACAATATTAGTCTGTCATTAAACGTGTATTCAGGAGAACAGTTACATTTTTATAAAATCCCCAAGTAAACGAAATATGTTTTATATAATTTTTAATCAAAAGTGTTCAAGTGTATGAGATGCTACAACATAAATGTTAGTTATATGACTTTTCTACTAGAATACAATAGACATAAGAAAGAGGAACATAGTTGATAATATGTAATTTGAACTTTCACATCAAAATGTAATATGAAACCTAACATAGTGATGTAGGACAAGAGGGAGTGAGTAGTAACCATAGTTGAAGTCAGTGTCTCTAATGAGGTTGGCTTAAACAGAACTGATAGGGAGAAGATAACTAAATACTAAGGTCTTATGTACGACATGAAAACAGACTGGAAATTTAGGATAATCTGAAAATACGTTGAGAAATCATAGACTCGTGGACAAGAATTTGAAAAACTACCTTGCACATATAATCGGTGAACCAAGTGCATGAGATATCCAAACAGTTGCGCTTTAAGGGAAGGTTATAATCTTAAAACATATCTCGGTTTGTAATCTCTGAAATAGTTAATGTGTGTCTGGCATCCGGTAGAATGCATCATTTCCAGTAAAAACGAAAAAAAAAAAGAAAGAAAAATCAATGAATTATTTTAATTTTGTTTAAAATCATGCACCAGCTCATTAATCAAACTACAATTCTGTTTCTGACTTTGTCTACTTCTTTTTAATTATATACTATATATATGATATTGTGTGAGAGTCTCTCTCTCTCTTTCTCTCTATCTGATTGTGTGTACCTCTCTTTCTCTCTCTCCTCTCACTTTCTCTCTCTGTTTAAACACTTGTTTTTCATAACAAAATTAACATACCTGATTTTTGTTTTAATTCTAAGTTTGTAACTAATGGCTCTACATAATGTTATTTTCAAAACAATGTTGTTATCTGCATGTGTAAAATGACAGGATTAAATTAGCTGCCAAGACTTTCAGTATTTTAATACAGAGATATGTGTTAAGAATTTAATATTATATTTTTAATTAATGTGAAAATATTAAACAAAAACAGACTTGTTTATTTAACAGTTGATTTTTTTTCAAAATCGCAGTTAATTGTCTAAGGATCACAAACTAATTCGTTTTGTTTTCAGATTCAGAAGATTGAAGTATGGATATTTGTTTACAAAGAAATGGTAATGTATTGGTTTTAGTAATTAACGATATGGCATTTCTGATTTTGGAAATGTATTGATACGAAAAATAATTGATTTCTAAAAATGAGGAAAAACAGCCGATGCCGATACGCGTGATTGCAACCAGTTCTGTCGCTCTTAGGACTGAATTATTGCGGATATAAAGAGAGAGAGAGACTTGTAAAGCAAAACATGTATATTTATAGTAGCTTCAGAACAGATAGCTGACGCTGATATTGTGTTTATGCAGATCATTATTTGAGAATGCAAAAGATTGCGTCCTTTTGAGTCGGATAAATTATTCTTTCAGTAATATCGAATCGAAATACAAATAAATCTGACCAAACAGAATCTAATATTTATATCCTATAAATAAAGCTATTAATTACAACACATCAAAGCGTATACTTTTAGATATATTTTGTGAAATAATTTAAGCTCAATATACAAGATAGAGCAATTATAAAGATAAATGAAGGAAGATATATAAAGATGTGCGAATGACAAATCTATTTTATCTACAATTGTTCAATGCTAGGTGTACTCGAGAAAAACATGTTTATTTTTCTTTTCTTATGCCAGGTGAAAATATTAGCATTAGAGGAATTACATAGATGGATAAGTTGGTAGGAGAATAGTTAAAATTCAGAATTTGAAAAAAATTAAGAAACATTATAAATAATGGAAAGTGTGTGCATAGGGGAGATATCTGTTAACAAGGTGCCTGGTGAACAATGGAAGATGAAATAAATTTGACATTCGCACAGCTTCATTTACTTATATATATATATATATATATATATATATATATATATATATATATATATATATATACAGACATATATTATATACTTTATAGAGAGAGAGAGTAAGAGAGAGAGAGAGAGAGAGAACGAAAGAGAGATTAATAGATAGGCTATAAAAGTCAATGTGAGAAAAAGAAAACATTGCGTACAGTTTTGTTTTCTGAAGATTTTTTTTAACGTTTTCAATTTTATTGAATTGATATTTAATTAATATATTAAATTATTTCTTAATTCGAGAACATTTTCACGTAAGGGATTTTATCATTAAAGATTTTACATTAATTTTGCAAAATAATTGGAATACATTTTGTGCGAAGTTTGTTTAAAATATTGTTGAATATTTATGAATCGGTTTTTTAATTATCAGTAATTTTGATAATCACAGAGTGATGACGTAATTATTGCTCTTACAGGTTTATATCGACAAGATACTGTTTTAGATAAAAAAATGTCATAAAGAATATTTCGTGACCATTTCTATGGTTTGGGGTTTAACATTCAGAACACCTTCGTGTATTAATAGAGTGTCGTTTATGTTATTTTGTTGTTTACTTCTAACTTTAATTAACTCCAAACAAGACACGTTGCCATTGAGACGTAAGTAGCTCTATGAATCTGGGGTAATACCTATAGGGGAACCTTAAGTGGAGAGTTGAGCAGCGAGATGTTTGTTTACATTACATTCAAATTTCTACATGTTATTGCATAAGAGAAACAAGGTGGAGCGAGGATAAGTAGACCCACATTCTTTGGACATGTCAAGATGTTTCATGATATCCCGGACTTTGAAGGAGGGATGATCAGATCATCTAGTGTGGCTTGAATCTGCAGTTAGAAATTCGAGAGGGGGTTGTTTGTGGAGTCTGGGGTTAAGTTCAAGGCGAACCGCTAGGCAAGCAGCAGTTCAGCCTTAACAATTATCGTCAAAGCGCTATCATAGTGGTTGGATAACGGGAAAATTGTCGATTGCCCATTATTCACAACACTATTATAAATTTTCCAGAAGTAACGAGTTCCTAATTGCTGCGACTCATCGTGTTTTCTGGTTATGTCAGTATACCCACTCTTTGCTGAGGCTATTGCACTCTTATAATTATTTATTGATGTTATTAAATTTTTATATATTTGTATTTGTCTTATGGCGATTGAATCGACGGAATGCTTCGTGCCTATGTACAAAAGCAGCTGCACAGGTTTAAGTGAAATGTTAAAGAGAGTTGGACTTGCAATTAAATTTTAGCACAGGAGACATGTGCTTCTATGTCTGCTTTGACCCATTCAATTACCTCATTTGCACTTTGTTCACCTAGGAGAGTAAATATCTTAGTCCATGATGTGATCTCTGACTGATTCATAATGTGTAACAAAAGTTTTAACAAATACCATTTTTACTTAAAAGTTAAATGTCTACCAGTTTCCGATATTTGTTGCATGTTACAGTCGAGCATCCGTCCAGGAGCAAATGTAAAGTGTTGTCCCATAGCATCAGTTATGTGGTCCTTGTCAGTATCGTTTATCACATGACCATTGTAACTAATATTCATGATTTCGGGGTGGCTGTATTTTCCTCTCTAGATCCTCGTTTACAATCATATTTAAATATTAATTGAGCAAGTATTCAGGTAAGTTTTAATTTTGATAAAATGGTTTTAGTTTCATCAGTTCCGCTATTGACTGCAATTCTGGCTAGTATTTCTGTCTTTAATTTCTTGTTCAGAGATAATAGTCGCACGTATTTCATTTTCTCCTTTGAATCGTATTACTGTTTTAGAATTAGTTTTAAAAGGTTTAAATATACTACAGAGCTGTAACAGGGAAGTTGATTAATGTAAAAACCATACGGGTTTAAACGCATTTCTTACTTTTAATACGTACTATATTGTTATAGGACATGATGTCGTAACTTTTGATCTTGCTGCCATACGAATGTGACAAAATATATACGTATTTCTAATTAATAAATTGTGAAGACTAAATATAAGGTTGGTTGAATTAATTGCTAATTTTTATGCACATCTGGAGTTTAATATTTTTGTTTCAATTTGAAACAAACGAAAATGCTCCCATGGTGACAAAACGAATCTTTTTACTGAATTATTATTTTCGTAATTCATACATTATGTTTAATATTGTTATTTTCACTTTGATAAATAGAGCTCGCATATATATATATATATATATATATATATATATATATATATATATATATATATATATATATATGAATATTGGGAGCGGTGCGCTAGGAATCGATCTGGAAGTCAAGGATCGGAAACTGGAATGAGTTGTGCAAATACTGGTCTAATAGAAGTAACTAATATTTATATATCGTGTATATGTATTTGAACATCTTAAACTTCATTACATTTTATGTTATGGAAAAATTAAATTAAAACTTGCACTATTTCAATCCGTATGAAGGAAGAGGCGGGAAAATATATGTTCTCCTCTTCTTCTCTGGTGCGCATATTTGTAATAATAGATAATAAAACTGCGACCTATGAAATCGGGTGTGACGCATTGTTTCACTCGCTATAACCTCATAGTTTTAAACGTTACTAATAACTAACTGTAGTGATTATTAGTAGACTAGGCTTGATTTAAGGAAAGTTAGAGAAACATGATAGATTGTTTCGAAAATACATAACGAAAAACGACAATATATCACTGCTATATTCGTGAGAGGTAAAATATGTTCAGTGCTGTATGTTTTTTTTCTGCCGTCTTCCTATATAAGACCCTGTAATTCGCAAATACTCACTCTCCTTTCTTGGCCTTTTGGCTAAGATCAAAGTGTAGTATCTGTTTCGATGGATACTGCACCCCATGCTGGTGTTGTCTTGGCCTTCGGGTCTTGATTTACGCCGGTCAATGGATATGTCCTGTGCAGTTCTGGGAGGTCCACCTTCCCAGGCTTTGACTCCCCTCTTTGGGGAGGAGTAAGTTTATTGCTTACTGTCTGAGGC
>OY744532.1:2502500-2560000 GCA_963556195.1 Sepiola atlantica | reverse complement strand
GACAATCCTCATCTACTCACAATCTCGTTAAGCCTTACCTCGTGTGGCCTCCTGGCCTTAATAAGTTGTGATCAATTAGTAAAAAAACATGTCACAGAGAGGCTAGCTGTAGTCGACATCTTCGGCGCTGCGGCTATTTTTATCTTCTAACTGTCTTTCTTTGTTAATATAGAAATCGGCGAGGAGGCGATTGAAGGAAGCGGCAGCAGAGAGAAAATTAAAGAGAAGCCGAAAGACAGAGTAGCAGTCATCAATACCTTCGCCGTCGCAGTTCTTCTTATATTAGCACTGTCTTTCCTCGTCAATATAGAAACAGAGAAATGGCTGAGGAATCTGAGAGTTTATCACTTTTGAATTTTAATTCAGGGAGGGACTGAAGCTAAAGTGCTAGACACCGTAGGAAATAAGAGCGTTTATCAAATAGCATACAGGATTAAAGTGATTTATCTAGTACGAGATTAGACTTAGTGAGTTATTTGCTAATTACGGCTTATTAGAACAATTAAAATGAGAGTTTTTTTCCAACATAACTAAATCCCAAAACTGAGAAATATTTGTGCATTTATTTTGTGTGATAAAAATATCTAGGAGAAAAGTGGTAGGGAAACAAACCTTAGTTTACTCAGATTTTGTATGATAACAGATAACCTGCCGAAATGGTAAAAACACTCGAAACAACTAGAACATACGGGGAAGTTTATTTATGATGTGAATTATTCAAATCTGGCCTAATCACGTACACGACATAATCACGTTAACACGCCGACTATCATTAGATCATCGAAGTTAAGCGACGCTGATCCCGGTCAGTACTAAATAGGTGACTATTTAGGAATAGCAGGTGCTTTCTGTCAAAAGGTTTTCTGCGTATCCTGACATTGTTCCAAGTAGTCTTGGACGTCTTCTTGTTACTGAACTGAAGCAATGCTGGTTCAGAAAAAGTGCTGTTTGAGATTACAACACACTTGCTTTACAATAGACTCGCACAGTCTCAGTTACAAAGTGTATTCATTATTTCCCGAGACTGAACGGAGGCCTCCTAGATATTAGACATGTTGTCGATTAGCAACAACATATAGGGACGTGATTTATAAGTTTAAAAAAAAGAAACATCGGAGTTTTGGAAGACAGCGTTTTATGAAGTTCTCCAACACAGTTCAGGTGGGACAATGCATGCATACAGAATGCGTCACCAGTTATAGAAGTGATATAAAATGTAACGTAATGTATTATATGACAGGAATAAAGGACACTTTTAAATTATAGTAATGGACGAAACATTTTCTTATTTTAACGTTTTATACAGACAATGTAATTTAAATTTTATTCAAACAAGATGACCTTATTAATACGTATGACTAACATAGAACCTTGACATATGAAGAGAAAAAAGCTACCCAGAGTACGTTAATTGCCGTAAGATCCTGTTGCGATGTAGAAATCGATTGTGTACATTACAAATCCTATCCGATCTGTTGTGGCAATTTACACACTGATACTGTTGGAAAAAAATATGCATTTAAAATGTATCCCTAAACAATGAGTGAAATAGCGACTCTCTAGCCCTTGTCCTATTTCCGCAATGTTGTATCTCGGTGCATATATTACAAGTACCTTCACAGAATCTGCTCTGACGCAATTATAGCAATTCTACCCTATAAACGTAAAATATCCTAGGCCAACCCAACTAACAGAAAAAAAAACCCACCCTTTAACTGTGGACGTCCCCAGATGCCAGAAAAAAATCTATTCTAATAGCCTTTTGCTCCATGATTCATCGACTTTACGACCATGAAAAAATGTTAATGTGATGTAAACAAACATCATTCTTCATAACTCTCCTCTTATGATGTCCCTTTTGAATCTGGCCTTAATCACAGTATCTTCTAACGTCTCAGTTGCAATATGACTTTTTATTGGTGAATAAAAGTTTAAAATGGTTTTGTTTATTTTCCTATAAGAATGATAAAAGATAGCTCCAAACTGGGTTAATTACGTGGCAGCACGGTATATAGAATCTGTAGCGTGACTCTTAAATTTCGTAAGAAACCAGTAAGACACTCTGTAACGTAACTTCAACTTATTCGAAATGTAGAATGCATAAAACTTAAAACTTAGATTTCCGTAGTTATTTTAGTGTTTAGAAAGTTGTTTCCCACGGCAAATTAAAACACAGGGAATACATTAAACACATTGATATCACGGTGATTGTTTTTTTTATTGTTGATTGGAAACATGATCTTAGTATTTATATATGTCTTTCTTGAGCGGGCTCTCGAACGGACCCCCTGCTGTAGAGCAAAGCATAGAATGTTCTATTTTGTCGAAATCAAATAAGCATGTCTAAGTTTCGAACCAACTGACCGTATCTATTGAATGTCTGTATTCCTTTGTACATGTTCTTTTCCTAAATAAACAAACACAAATGTTTATTTAGATAATTTGCCAACAGAATTTCAAAATTTATAACCTGTCAAATACGAGCAAATCTTACCATTCTAATTCCATACGCCAATCCTGCTCTGCGTGGCTACGGCAACCATTACTGTCACAATTACTTTTTATCAAATTAAATATTTTTACGTAATACCTTATCAAACTATCAAAATTTACGCAATTTCTTTTTAAACCTAACATCTTTCCTGACATGTTTCAAATCGTTCTTTACTTTTCCTTTTTTCTCTTTCATTGTTTAATATCCTGCTGAACTAAAATGTATTTTACCGCTGTTCATTTTCAACTATATTGTAACGTCCACACACCAAATCCCGCAATATGATAACGTGGCTCATACTTTCCAACTATATTGCAACGAGTTATTACAACGAGTCCCCACACTCCGGGCACGGAGTTCCGAATATGATAACGTGGCTCATACTTTCCAACTATATTGCAACGAGTTATTGCAACGAGTCCCCACACTTCGGGCACGGAGTTCCGAAAGTGATAACGTGGCTCATACTTTCCAACTATATTGCAACGAGTTATTGCAACGAGTCCCAACACTCGGGCACGGATTTCCGAAAATGATAACGTGGCTGCTAATTTGAACTATATTGCTTCGAGTCCCCCCACCCGTTGCATGGATTTCTGGAAAAAATATAACGTTGCTGTACTTTTTTGGGAGTTACTCCCTTATTTAGTGCACGGATTCCCGTAAAAAATAACGTAATTCTTCATTTCCAAGTATATTGCTACAGGTCTCTTTCCTAGAGCACGGAGTGCAGAAATAAGATAACGTGGCTACTTATTATTAACTATATTGCTACGTGTCCCCGCTCAACCATACGAAAGGAGTCATGACAATAGATAACGTGACTGCTTACTTTTAACTATATTACCAGTCATTTGAGATAAAATGGCGACCGACAAGTTTCTTCTCAATGTTAATCTGATGGAAAGATAAGCACTTTCTTGTTTTCTTATCTTATTCTTCATTCTTTATTTTACTTATTTCCATATACTACTACTCACCATTATCTCCAAATGTTAATGTGTCTTATATGAATGTACTTAATTCTGTGTTTGACTTAAATGTGTTTAATTATTATTATATACTGTCTTGTTGCCGGTCTATTTATTTCCCACTGAAGAAATTATTTAAATTCCATGCTGGCTGACTAATTATTTAATTAAGCTAGTTCTTTCTAACGTATCAATACTAATAGATGAGGCAGGCAATCGTAATGATTTCTTTCACTATTTCAAAACATATATCCCAAACAATCCCTAAGTACTCGGTCAATGATGTGTGAACAATAAATTTTAAAAAATTAATAGAGAATTGACGTCCTTACTATGGTAGCGAAATAAAAAAGCAAAATGTCTTCCCAATTGCTTGAAAAGAAGATACCCCTCTCACCGTCATATTTCTTCCTAACAAAGGTGACTCTCTTATTTCGGTAGTCATTTGAAACAAAACGGCCGACCGACAAACTTTTCAATGTTAATCTGATGGGAAGATAAGCACTTTCTTGTTTTCTTATTTTATTCTTTATTCTTTATTTTATTATTTTTCCATATTCTACTACTCACTATTATCTCCAAATTTTAATGTGTCTTATATCAATGTTCTTAATTCTGTGTTTGACTTAAATGTGTTTAATTATTGATATATACTATCTTATTGCCTGTCTATTGATTTCCCGCTGAAGAAATTCTTGAAATCTAACGCTGGCATGAAGTTATGCCTCTCTTTCTTATTTCTCTTATTTGTACTTACTTGCGAGAGGCAAACCTATCTTCAACTTTCTCTTACCTCTTTAGTATACAATGAACTTTTTATCTACATATATATATATATATATATATATATATATATATATATATATATATATATATATATATATGGAAGTCTTCTTTTTTTAAACTTGCGGGGCTAAGAAATACTCCACTAGTACACGGGAACATGCTATTTTTACCCCTCTCGGAGTGTTGGACACGTAAGACCTTGTAAGGCTATCCATCTAAGAGAAGGACCTCTTTGACAATAAAACCTTGCTAACAGCTACTACACACTCAGTGCCTAGTCTTGTTTCCTTACTAGGACAATGAACGCCGTTCCATTTCTCTCTATTTGGGCAACTTGGGGAAAGTGTTTTCGCCACTAAGTCTTACATGACCAGTCTGAGTCTCTCTTGTTCCGATAGGTTGAGGGTACAGGTTAGACAGCTTATTTGGCTGCTGTTTCTGACTGACAGGACAGGAGACCAAACTCTTGGGAAGCGCTAAGCACGGCTCCTTAATAATCAGTTTCATAATATCGTGGGTAGTTGTGTGTCCAATCTCGCACATGGAAAGGGACCCTGCAATTATCTCCGGTGGGCTTTCCCGAGGCCACAACCCCCATGGACCAGGTCGCGACTAATGAACTGGTTGTGTGAGCTTATTGGCACCAAACAAATACCCACCTTGGCCAACCTACTCTATAATCAAAATAAACATGTCATTACAAATAAATAAAAGCAAACCTAAACCAGACACTCAACAAAAAACACTTTCGCCTCCGCCTTTGAGGCTCGCATTCACACATATCCGGGGACTTAGAACCAACATCAACGACGTAGAAACCTTTCTCCTGACAAATCCTTAGGAGATCCTAGCTCTAAGTGAAACTAACCTTCACTCCTCAATCTCCTTTCACCACTTTGACTACTTCCCACTCTACCGTACAGACTCTGACAAACATATGCACGGGCTATGAGTTTATGTTCGGAACACCCTTCCCCTAACTAGAGAACATAGGTTAGAATCAGATGACCACGACTACATGTGCTTTAGATTGACTTTACATCACAGCATCAGTTACCTATATTTCTTATACCGTCCCCCGTCGACCCAGGACTGTACTCTGCTAAACTCTGTCTCTGTCTCTCTAAGACTGTCGATTTTCCGACCCGCATCCCCGATCGAGTAGACCAACAAGCCTTACTTCTGGACCTTTTCTTGACCGCAATGCCCGAGGCTTGTGTGACGAAAGCTCATAGCCCACTCGGGAATGCTGGTCACATTGTGCTAATGATACATATCACCCTAAAAAGTCGTCCAAAAGCTGATGAACCGTTGCTCAAAGCAACAAGATACTACGAACAGGCTGATTTTGAGTCAATCAGAGATCACATCAGTCACACCCCATGGAGGGAAACCTTCTCACTCCCTGCCGACCAGTGTGCAAACGAATTAACTGAATGGGTCAAAGCAGGTATTGAAGCCTATGTCCCCATGCGAAAATTATTTAGCAAGCCCCACTCTCCTCAATGGTTGACCTCGAAATGTGCAGCTGCCATTTCTGAGAGGCAACAAGCATTCCGTAAATTTGGCCGCCATAAGTAAGCTACTAATAGACATAAATTTATAGAGTCATGAAAGAATTGCAAGGCCGTGATAGGCAAAGCGAAGAGAAGGTATAATAAGTTAACAAAAAACGCATTCAGTCACAGAAACTAGGTACTCGTGATTTCTGGAAAATCTACAATAGTGTAGTGAATAATGGTCAATCAACGATTCCCCCACTATCAAACCACAATGATGTTGTTTGCACGGCCACTCATAAGGCTGAACTACGTGTCCAGCGTTTCGCTTCTAACTTTGGACTCAGATAACTACCCCTTCCCAAATTCCCTTTGCGGACCGAAGCCACACTTGATAACCTGGTCATCACTACATCCCAGGTCAGACACATCATAAAAAACCTTGAGACCTCCAAAGCTTGTGAGCCTGATCTTATACCTGTAATAGTAATAAAGAAATGTTCTGCTGAACTGGCCCCTGTCCTCTCCAAACTCTGCAATAAATGCCTAGCTGAATCTTGCTTCCCCGATAGCCGGAAAATTGCAAGAGTCCTGGGAATAGAACCGATCCTCAGAACTATGGCCACATCAGTCTACTGCCGATCTTTGCTAAACTCTTGTAATCCTTAATCAATCTAGCGATAGTACGGCACTTAGTTAATGCTAAACTTCTTTCTGACCGCCAGTATGGATTTAGACAAGTACGATCTACTGCGGATATTCTAAGGGTCATCTCTGAACACATGTATCATACACTCGACAAGGCAGGTGAATCTAGGGCAGTAGCGCTTGATATATCCAAAACCTTTGACAAGGTATGGCATAAGGAGCTTCTCCTGAAAATACGATCATACGGTATTACTGGGCAATTACTTAATATAATTAGATCCTTCCTCACCAAAAGAAAATCCAGATTGTCCTCGATAGCCGTTCATCTAAGCAACATGACATAAATGATAGTGTACCCTAAGGATCTATCCTTGGACCTTTGTTGTTCCTGATCTATATAAACGATCTTCCTGATGACATAGAGTCTGAGGTTGGTTTATTTGCTGAGTACACCACACTTAACTCTCGCCATGTTGGCAAAAATGACGCGATCATATCCTAGGCAATGGCTGAAGTTTCGGAAAATGACCTCCAGGCTGTAGTGGATTAGAGTCAATGGTTGGTAACTTTTAATGCCGCAAAGACGAAGCTCCTTTCCTTCAATAACTACAAGAAACCTCTCCAATCACCGATTGTCATCGCAAATAACACCCTACCATTCAAACTCCTCGGCCTAACCTTCACATGTAACATGAATTGGAACTAATACATCGAAGACATTGCCAAGGCTTCTGCAAAGTAGGTTGGCTTCCTCTACCGTGCTAGTAAACTCCGCACAGCTTACATTATCCTGTATCTCTACAAAGTCATCATCCGCCCATGCATGGAGTATTGTTGCCACATCTCGGCTGGTGCATCATCTACTAGTCTCTCCCTCATTGACAAGGTCCTAAAAAGAGTCGCTAACGTAATATGTCCCTCACTGTCAGCCAAGCTCTAGTCCCTGTCTCATCGCCGCAATGTGCTTGTTAAACAAATACTTCAATGGATTATGCTCCGATGAATTGGTTACTCTGGTTCCCCCTCGACGTAAATTCACTAGACCAACTCAACAATCAACTAAATCTCATTCATTCACTGTGGAGGTCCTCAGATGCCAGAGAGCCTTCTACTCAAATAGCTTCTTTTCTTCGTGCTGCTGGCCTCTGGAACTTCCTCCCTGCCTCCTGTTTCCCCTACAGTACTGACACGCAGAAATTTAAAACTGATGTAAACAGACATCTCGCTGCGCAGATCCCAATTTACGTTGATCCCCCAACCTTCTCCCCTTTTCTTTTTTTTCTCAGTAGCACCTTACGTCTACAGTGGCTGCCTGCTTTGTTTGGGGTGAACTATGTTAAATATATATATATATATATATATATATATATATATATATTGATACAGGTCGTCTCACTCAGGGCACGGAGTCCCCCACAAAATATAACATGGTTCCTGATGTACAAGTATATTGCTACGTGTCCACATACTCAAGGTACGTCGTTCCGATAGAAAAATAACGTGGTTCCTCATTTTTAACGATGTTGCTATTTGTCTCTCTACACAGAGCAGGGAGTACAAAATACAGAGAACGTGACTCCTTATTTTTACTATAGTGTTACGTCTCGCCCTACTCAGTGCAGGGACTCTTTAAAAGTTATAACGTGGTTCTTATTTTACTACACTGCTACCATTTTCCCTATTCAGAGCACAGGTTCCTGAAAATAAATTACGCAGCTCCCCATTTTCAACTGTATTTCTATGACTAATTCACGCATAGAACGGAGTGTGGAAATAAGATAACCTGGCTCCGCATTTTTAACTATAGTGTTACAGGTGCTTCTACTCACTGCACGGAATCCCGTAAAAAAGATAACGTGGCTCTCTATTTAAAACTCTATTGCTACGTGTCGACGTCGTGACTTCAGGCGAGCTCGTGGAGGGGTCTCTGTGGCGAGCTTGTGGAGAAGGTGGTTCTCATCGATAGTGGCCTTTCTTGACAAGGACAGCCGCCCCACGGCGCAGGGTTGGTGGTGCGATGCCGGCGAGAATCAGTAGTTGGTTGATTGGTGTGGCGTGTAAGCAGCCAGAGACTGTGCGTAAGGTGGTGTTGAGCGTTACGTCCAGCTTCTTGGTGTGGAGGCTCCTGATTAATCACTAAAATGGTTGGAATTGTTTCTTTACGATTAATATTAAGTCATCAACCGCACACATATTTTTTATTCCTCACTTATCAGATCGTTTAAGTAAGAAATATAATGGCATGTTGTTGATTTGCGCTTTCAGTTTCATCTTCTCAGCAAATCAATGGCGCACAATCGGCTAACGAATGAGATGAAATGATAGGCCGCATTCTTTAGGATGCACACATAAGACAGTGCTGTTTACAATGCTCGTTTTCCACTAGGCTATTTTCTCAGAAACTTTCAAAGGATATACACATCTGGATATGTCGCGGGTAGATAAGCGGAAACAATTCACAGCGGCTAGAATGTACAAAGGCACCATTATTAAGACAGTTGATGTAGAACGCATGGTGACGAACCTCGAATTGTCTATGAGGGACTTTGCTCTTAATCTCAATGCGTCCGAGAATATAATAGCCGCGATTTAACATGTGGAGATCAAGTATAAATCATAGGTGAGTAATAAAGGCAGTTCATATAAACGCACACATACGCAAAAACACATACACACACAGAGAAACACAAACACAAACATCGGTTTATACGAGAAAAGATTATTAGTTAACCTCTTGACATATCCCCAAGACATTCGTGTGTTATTTTTTTACAGATGAAAATCAATTGAACCAGGATTTAAAGTAGGAACTGGACAATCATAACAGGTATTGTAAACGCTTCATTGTATACAATCACTCGAACACATGTTTCTGTAAAGTAATTGTAGGTTTATGCTTTTCCCAAAGATTTTAGAGTGTAAAGCACTTGTCTTTGGGCTGGACGACCCGGGTTCGATCCCACTCACGGCATGCGAATTTTCGGGTCTGAAAACTCCCTCTGTCCACCCAGCAGTAAATGGGTACCTGACTAAAACTCAGGGAAGGTTCAAGGCAGCGGAAGGAGAGGGATGGGCTCCGCCTTCCATATGCTGTGCCCTAGACACGGTGATTCTTAACAAATCATCGCCGCTACGGCCATGGGCAGTGTGCGATGTCGGCAACGACACTCGTGCGCGTCCAGGCTATGCGACCTTTACCTTTTTTACCTATGCAATAGGATTAACACCTCTCGTATCTTGTACAGTAGTTTACAACGGTATCAGTTAGGCACGCCGTGTACCATATCATGAAAGGTAGTTAAGTGAAACCCCATATAGTGTCTCCAATGACATGAACATGGGCATGCACATCAGGTTTTACGCTTCTGTGGTTGTTTTATAGGCCGTCAGTACACAAACACGCACCATGCTACACCATGCACATGAGCTACTAGAAAAAAAACACTATGAATCTGATGATAAAATATGTATGCGACGAAAAGCTGCATTTCTCACAAAGATGGGGTGATTAAAGTCTGGACGGAAGACAATCTACATGACCGCATTACACGAAATATTCAATAACATTATTCGACACATGTAACCCTCATTGACAATTGCACGATGGTATTGTAAAAATAGTGACTAATCAACTGATGTATAGAAAGCCAGCATTCTCTGAGTGATGTCAAATATCAATAGAGATCACAGGGTGTGTAAATGCCAATGATCCTGGTCATGTAGCGTTGCCATCATTTTTGCTGAAAGCCTTCACATCGAACAAACTCGAAATGAACACCATTTTTTGCGTTTGCGTGATTTTCTTTACTAATGACTGTAGTTGTTTGTAAAATGCGGTTGTTTTCCTGGCGGCTTTCAATGTGTCATCAAATACATTATTCACCTTGTGTGGCTTCATAGAATATGCGGTAAAACGACAGTATTTCGATTCGAATGAAACCCTATAAAATGGAATCACTCTGGCTGAGTTGATTAAAGTTCCATGGATTTCCTGTCGACAGTGATTTTGTTTGTTTCGATTTGAAGGAAGAATAACGGTTGCACGAGGAGGTCACTTTCACGATTACAACTGTGTTCAATTGTCAGATGCTAATAGATATTTCCAACTACATTGATCAATTAAATCTCGAATGTATTAATTGGTAATGTTTTGCATGGCGAATCTTAACCCTTTATCTACAATATTTAAAATAATCTTAACCCTTTATCTACAATATTTAAAATAATCTGACTTCAATTTGTTTCCTCACACACACACACATACACACACACACACACACACACACACACACACACACACACACATATATATATATATATATATATATATATATATATATAACTTCTTTGTAGAATGGTAGGAAAAATCCCAGCAGAGTGCTCGATTAATTAAGAATTAAAGTTAAAAATTAAGAGCATAATATTTATTTATTCTGGTACAGAAAAATTAGTACAACATTCGTACCATCGGTTTCAAGCACGGAAGGTCTTACCCATCCGGCTCTCTTCAGCTTCTGTTGTCATCTGTTTTGGAAATGTGAGGTCACATGACACTCTTGTTGGGACGCGTTATTTGCTCAGTGTGTTGTGTGTGTTTGTTTAAATTTGAATTTAGTGTAATAAGACCGTTGAGATTTAAAACACGAGGGAATTCAAGATTAAAGGGAATAAAAAAGGGGGGTAAAAAATAAAAAAATATATATGAAAATATATATATATATAAATAAATATAAAAAACATATATATATATAAACATTTCAATACTAAGAATAAAAGAATAAAAAAAGAGAAAGAGTATAAAAAGGTATAAAAAAGAATAAAAAAAGGGAATTAAAAAAATATAATAAAAAAATATAGAGAATAAAAATGTAGAGAATAAAAAAGAGTGAGAGAGAAAGAAAGAATAAAAATAGAAAGTATAAGAATATAATAAATAAAAATAAATTAAAAATAAATTTAAAGATTAAAAAATAATAATAATAATAAAAAATAAAATTAAAAATTAAAAATTAAAAATTAAAAATTTAAAGATTAAAAACAAAAATAAAGAAAGGGTTTCTCTGAAATTCCCGTGAGCCAAATTATGAATTTGTATCATTAGCCGTTATATTTTTGAAGGTATGCGTTCTAAAAAACCGTTAATGTGTAAGAATCTTTTTCCCAGATTGGAGTGATTTTAATGAAGAAATTCGGATCTAAGGGAGGTAACTTAGTTGGAAATATGAAATATTTGAGTTTGTTAAAATGGGTTTGTAGATAAATCTAGTGGCTGATAAATAAATTAAATATTTTTGCATTTTTGTATTTTGGTGAAAGTCGAAGTTTTTGCTCTTGGAATTTATGTGGATATAGTTTGTTTAAATGGATTTGTAGAGTAATCTAGTGACTGATAAATAAATTAAATATTTTTGTATTTTTGTGAAGGTCGGAGTTTTTGCTCTTGAAGTTTAAGTGGATATAGGTTGATGAGGTATTTGTTCGTTTTTATTGTGTTTATATTAGTAGAGGGGGGGTAGTTAGACATTATGTGAATCGGTCAGACCAGTTTATAAGCAATGCTTGTCTCTTGTGGACACCCCCCTGAATATTTCATCGCGGATATTTAAACAGGCTGTATTCGGATCGATGATGGCCTTTGAAATGTGGTATTTTTCAGCGTCACATAGAGGACATCTGTTTATGGCTGGAGAGAAGGATGGTTTTCTCTCAATTATTTTCCATTTGATGGTGAAGGGTGTATTTTCTTCTTTAAGCTGCCATATTCGGGTCGCGAGTGCCGTATTAGCCTTGTTTTTGTATCTGAAGGAGTTTCTGTGTGCGTGTAGCCTTTGTTTGAAGTTTCCCTTCGTCATCCCAATATATTTTTCTGCATTACTGGTATTCTGGTCTGTGACGGTTGCTTCATATATGATTGAATTGATTTTGCAATTTCCCTCCAGGGGGCAGTTGTTTTTGTCTTGGCATGAGCAGCCTGCGTTTGTAATTGTTTTGGGTTCTGCAGAGATAATTTTTCTTATTGAAGGGGCAGTGGAATAGCTGACCTTAACAGAATTTCTGTTAAAAAGTTTGTGTAATTCGTTTGTGGGTGGGAAGTGTTTGTCGAGTAACTTGAGGAAAAGTTGGCCTACCTTTGTTTTGGTATTGGTCGAATAGGGTGGGGAAAACCAGATCACCGATCTCCTTCTATTGCGGGTCCCCCGTGGTTGGTCTCGGTTGGGGGTGTATGAGATTTCTTCTCTGAACCCGCTGTCGCGAAGCGCTTTGTTGTAATATGGTGCTGCTTGGTTGAAAATTTCGGGACTGGATGAGAGGTTTGAAATTCTTTGGCTAATATTATTGATTAAATTTTTAAAGATGGTGGGGGGTGGCAGGATCCCTTGTGTATGTATTGGAGTGTTTCAAACCTTTCCACAAACCCATGAAACACTCCAATACATACACAAGGGATCCTGCCACCCCCCCACCATCTTTAAAAATTTAATCAATAATATTAGCCAAAGAATTTCAAACCTCTCATCCAGTCCCGAAATTTTCAACCAAGCAGCACCATATTACAACAAAGCGCTCCGCGACAGCGGGTTCAGAGAAGAAATCTCATACACCCCCAACCGAGACCAACCACGGGGGACCCGCAATAGAAGGAGATCGGTGATCTGGTTTTCCCCACCCTATTCGATCAATACCAAAACAAAGGTAGGCCAACTTTTCCTCAAGTTACTCGACAAACACTTCCCACCCACAAACGAATTACACAAACTTTTTAACAGAAATTCTGTTAAGGTCAGCTATTCCACTGCCCCTTCAATAAGAAAAATTATCTCTGCAGAACCCAAAACAATTACAAACGCAGGCTGCTCATGCCAAGACAAAAACAACTGCCCCCTGGAGGGAAATTGCAAAATCAATTCAATCATATATGAAGCAACCGTCACAGACCAGAATACCAGTAATGCAGAAAAATATATTGGGATGACGAAGGGAAACTTCAAACAAAGGCTACACGCACACAGAAACTCCTTCAGATACAAAAACAAGGCTAATACGGCACTCGCGACCCGAATATGGCAGCTTAAAGAAGAAAATACACCCTTCACCATCAAATGGAAAATAATTGAGAGAAAACCATCCTTCTCTCCAGCCATAAACAGATGTCCTCTATGTGACGCTGAAAAATACCACATTTCAAAGGCCATCATCGATCCGAATACAGCCTGTTTAAATATCCGCGATGAAATATTCAGGGGGGTGTCCACAAGAGACAAGCATTGCTTATAAACTGGTCTGACCGATTCACATAATGTCTAACTACCCCCCCCCCCTCTACTAATATAAACACAATAAAAACGAACAAATACCTCATCAACCTATATCCACTTAAACTTCAAGAGCAAAAACTCCGACCTTCACAAAAATACAAAAATATTTAATTTATTTATCAGTCACTAGATTACTCTACAAATCCATTTAAACAAACTATATCCACATAAATTCCAAGAGCAAAAACTTCGACTTTCACCAAAATACAAAAATGCAAAAATATTTAATTTATTTATCAGCCACTAGATTTATCTACAAACCCATTATAACAAACTCAAATATTTCATATTTCCAACTAAGTTACCTCCCTTAGATCCGAATTTCTTCATTAAAATCACTCCAATCTGGGAAAAAGATTCTTACACATTAACGGTTTTTTAGAACGCATACCTTCAAAAATATAACGGCTAATGATACAAATTCATAATTTGGCTCACGGGAATTTCAGAGAAACCCTTTCTTTATTTTTGTTTTTAATCTTTAAATTTTTAATTTTTAATTTTTAATTTTTAATTTTTATTTTTAATTTTTAATTTTTAATTTTTAATTTTTAATTCTTAATTTTTTTTTTTTTTTTTTATTATTATTATTATTTTTTAATCTTTAAATTTATTTTTAATTTATTTTTATTTATTATATGCTTATTCTTTCTATTTTTATTCTTTCTTTCTCTCTCACTCTTTTTTATTCTCTACATTTTTATTCTCTATATTTTTTTATTATATTTTTTTAATTCCATTTTTTTATTCTTTTTTATACCTTTTTATACTCTTTCTCTTTTTTTATTCTTTTATTCTTAGTATTGAAATGTTTTTATATATATATGTTTTTTTATATTTATTTATATATATATATTTTTTCATATATATTTTTTTATTTTTTTCCTCCCCTTTTTTATTCCCTTTAATCTTGAATTCCCTCGTGTTTTAAATCTCAACGGTCTTATTACACTAAATTCAAATTTAAACAAACACACACAACACACTGAGCAAATAACGCGTCCCAACAAGAGTGTCATTGGACCTCACATTTCCAAAACAGATGACAACAGAAGCTGAAGAGAGCCGGATGGGTAAAACCTTCCGTGCTTGAAACCGACGGTACGAATGTTGTACTAATTTTTCTATACAAGAATAAATATATATATATATATATATATATATATATATATATATATATATATATATATATATATATATATGGGGAGAACTTGAATGACTTGAATACCTCGGGTGTCTTCGGTTTCTCTGTACAGGGGTTTGTCAGTGACTCTGACATGAGGATACTTTTTCCTTGAAGTAAACCCTAACCAAATATTTGTTTAAATGGTGTGCTGTCTCCTCAAGCCATCCAGCACGTCTCCCGAATTGCGGACGGCGGCATCCCCTCTATTCATAGAGGGCAGCTTCGAATAAACAATAATAAGCCGTTAACAATGAGGAAATGAATAATTAAAAATATGAATAAAAACAAAAATAAATACTAGCAAGCCGGCACCCAGGATAAAATGGGCCATTACCCGTTTATACACCAGGCGGGAAGATGTAAGCAATGGTGTATAACTTCCTGCCTCTGGAAATGGGGCTCCATACAGATGGCAACCAGGGTCAGCAATCAGGCTTTGATACAAAAGGAACTGGCCCCTATCTCCATCAAATGCAGCAACCACAAAAAGAAACATAAGAGGCTTAAAAGCCCAACCATAGACTGTTGCACAAAAGAAGGTGCTATAGTTTTGCTACCACTACTCAAAGTTTGAAAAGTGGAGCAAAACATCTAATGAGATTCTAGCTGATAAGATTCAAGTTTCTACCCTCCTCGAATATATATATATATATATATATATATATATATATATATATATATATATATATATATATATATATATATATATAGTCTCGAAAGTTTCCTAACCATTAAAACTATATAAAAGATTAAAAAACATTTTAGTCTCAAGTCATTCGGTGGGAAATCACTTTTATAGGTGAATTTACTTTTAGCAGTTACTATATTAGTTTGCTTCCAATAATTTACGCTTGTCTTAACATTATTTAAGGGATCATCAGTTGTTTACCATGAACAACTGTTTCGGGAATTTAAAAACAAAACAGTATTTTATTTCATGGCTTCCCAGCAGATTTGATCAGACCCCACTTCTCTTAAAAGGCAAGAACATAAACGTTCCGTATATTAGATCTAAGTTTTGTTCGAGATAGACGTTTTGCTAACTTATTTTAGTTATTTGGTAAAAAAAATGTCCTCCTCACCTGCGCTGCTCGTCTGTATCAATAAATTGTATCCGTTAATTACAAAATAATTATATATATATATACATATATATATATTATATATATATATATATATATATATATATATATATATATATATATATATATATATTATATATATGCGCCATGTTAAAATAATGTGCTATATGTACTGTAAAGGAAACGAGCACTGTAAACAAGTATAGGAGAGATTGGGAGTTTAATCGCATCCAGCCTCTGGTTAAGATGCTGCTCTATTTGACTACGGTCTATTACGATAAATGAAACGCGTTATGAAGAGTCGTTTTTAGTTGAATTTCAAGAAGCCGGACAAGAGTTGATAACCAAAACATTAATTATTTGCCTAAATACAAACGCTTGCATGATAATACGCGTAGTGTTTCTCTTAAAATATCTATTAAAACAAATATTAATAATGATTCCGTTGGGTACACACTTCAGTTTATATTTAAGCGAATATAAGCAGTGAGAACGGATGACTGAAGTATTAGCATTGTTTTCAGTGTAAATAGGATATTTTTGTTTGTATTTTTATTCATTTGATGCTAGAATGTGTAAGTATATTCAGAGTTTTTTTTTGTTTAACAATGTATACAAAATAGATCGAAATTGTTATTAACATATCTCTAACTACCTATGTAGACAGGGCGAAATAATACATAAATTGGAGATTTCCATGATTTGGGGAATTCATCAAATCGTTGAGATGGGAACCATTTTTCACTCCCATACTAACGAAATATACATGATCTAATTTCTTTCTAATCAACCGATTTTTTTACTATTTAATCTTCATTATTCTCTGACGTTTTTATTTCTGGCGAGAGTCTGACTAAAGCGATTATAGAATTTTTTATAATTGTCCACTGAAATTAATCATGTCTTCCTGTTGTAAAAGAATCTGCTAATATATATATATATATATATGTATATATATATATATATATATATATATACATACATACATACACACACACACACATACATATATATATATATATATATATATATATATATATATATATATATATATATATATATATTACTATTTTCTGTATCCACATACAACTTTATAAGAGGATATAATTTTTTAGGTTTCATTTTTCAGGATTTACTTAAACAGTGCTCGATAAGTAAGTAGTGCTAAGTAGGAACATCAATGGAACCTTATGAAAAGCCAACCGATTCACTAAAGCAACAACAAAGAAACCGGGATGAATCATCATATAGAAACGAGAACAATATAATAGGAAATAGGAAGTAAAATTAACCGAACATTTGTTCGTGAGAAGCCCACCGATTAGCTAAGAGAACAACAAAGCATGTGATTGGTTAAGAAGCAAATTGTGTATATAAAAACACCCGGCAAAACTATCTTCATGCATTTTAGCCTGAAGATTCCCCCGGGGATGAAACGCGGGGGCCTCTGTGTAGCCTTGTTGCCATAAATATATTTTCATAACTTACTATATATATATATATATATATATATATATATATATATATAATTAACTAAACATTGTTACAGTCTACGTCAATTTATTCGCGTTTCGACGATTTCATATCACTTCACAGACTGAATTAAATTTAAAAGTGAAACAAAACAACTTAGATATCGCGTACCAGAAGAAAACAACAAGTGAAAAAAAAGAAGAAAAAAAAAGAAAAGACAAAATCAAATCCGGCCTAAGGTCGCGTCAGCCGAACAAATCGGTCAACTGTCTGTTGACCTTTCAAACCTTCATCAAGGACCCCCTCTCTCCCCCTCTCTCTTAACGAACGTCCTCTCCCTTTCTCTATATAGCTATCATTTTGGAATCATCCAAACAGAACAGGAAAGAGTGAAGAAAAAATATATATGATGAAAAGCTAAAAAGACTCAAACTTACTTCATATTTGAACTTATAATAAAGATTTTATTTAAATATTTTTTTATTGTTTTTTTTTTTTAATCTCTCTTCCGTAGCGGTAAGATGTGACACGAGGTCGAGAAAGTGTGATTGAAAAGCCATCGCCCTAGAGGATAAGCACTCTGTCCTACAAAAACTACCTGGGCAGCCCCGTCAGCATTCCCCGATAGGAGCGCCTCAGGCGATCAGCAAAAAACGAACCCCCTCTCAAAGGGTGAGAAGGCAAAGCCTGAGAGTGTGGACTTCATAGGACTACACAGAACAATCCCTAAGACCGGCGGAATCAAGGCCCGAAGGCCAAAACGGTATCGGTCTTAGGAATGTGCCACCCATCGGAACAGATACTACACTTTGATCTCAGCCAAAACCGAGAAAAAGTTTTTATTTACCTCCCCAGGAGGTTAGGCACAAGGCCAGTTGTATCTTACTCCCACAAGGTAAGATATGACCCAAGGTCGGGTCAGGAAAGTGGAACTTGAAAAGCCAGCGCCCTAGAAGTCGAGCACTCTGGCCATTAAAAATTGCCTGGGCAGACCCGTCGGCATTCCCCGGTAGAGGCGCCTTAGGCAGTAAGCAATAAACTTACTCTTCTCCAAAGAGGGGAGGCTAAGCCTGGCAGGGTGGACATCCTACAACTGCACAGGACAACCCCACGGACCGGTAAAATCAAGCCCCGAAGGACAAGACGACACCGGTCTATAAGGTGCAGTATCCATCGGAACAGATACTACACTTTCTTCCTAGCCAAAAGGCCGAGAAAGAGTTCTTCTGATTTATCTTCCTCCCACAAGGTAAGATGTGACACAAGGTCGGGAAAGTGGGAAAACCCCAGCGCTCGAGAATTTGAGCACACTGGCTGTTTAAAAATTGCATGGGCAGCCCCGTCGGCATTCCCCGGTAGGGGCGCCTCAGGTGATTAGCAATTAACTAACCCCCTCTCAAAGGGTGAGAAAGCAAAGCCTGGGAGGGTGCACCTCTTAGAACTGCACAGGACGGACAACCGATAGACCGGCGTAAATCCAGACTCGAATGCCCGGACAATACAGGTCTATAAGGCGGGGTTGTTATTTTAATATCTAAATAAAACCAAAATGTGTAAGGCCATCTTTATCTAATCCTGATCAGAAGAATTAAGTATATATTAAATAATATTAATAAATATTTTTTAATCATAAGAATTTTACTTAAGCTATTAATAGATTAATATTAGTAATAGATTAATTAAAATTAATGTTTAGTGTATGAGCTGTATTTAGTCAAACCGTAATCATTTTTCTAGACTGAGGCAACTTTTATTTTTGTTCTATTTCACAGTGCTTATTTTGGAGGAGTTAGATTCGCCCACATTAAAAAAAACCTACCTTTTGTCTAACTCTAGGTAGAAATGTAAAAAAAAGTGTATTCATGGTGTCAATTTTCTGTGTAATGTTTAGATCACTAAATAGGTATCGCAAACAAATTATAACACAATTTTATAATAGCACATTGTTAGATTTAACATCCTAATACTATGTATCAAATAAAGAGGCAGACAGGCAGACACACGCGTTATAAAGAGAAGACTAGTTTAACTTTCAAGTCATACCGTTTAGGATCTTCATACACAGAATCCGGTGACATTTTCCGATTCAACAAGATGGCTGTCATTGTTATATCTGTCAACAGATATAATTGCACATAAATATTTAATCTCGTTTTTCTATGCTGTCTGAATAGGTGAACGATGACAGAAATGAAATTCATACGTGATTCTGTTGAATAAACTTGTTGAATATAACTAGTTGTCGGCTTCTCGACTGAGAATGGCGACATTCATTATACGCTCTCCTCGAGTGGAAAACTTGCAAATAAATCGTTTTCACCATGGATTTCTTGGCACGAAACTTTCTTTATCTAAATGTGTTAAGCTATTCGTAAAAGCCAACATATTACATCGAAATCAGTTTGTTTCTATAGAAATAAGTTAACAAGTTAAATTAAGTAAAATTAAAATCGACTTACTGTAGATGGTTTCTTGTATTTAAAATGTCTAAACTTATAAGATCAATAAAGAAGCTGCATTATATAAAGTAATTGGGTGCCTTATGTTAAATTTCTTAACTAATGAACAAATACCCCGGCCCGAAAGAAGTACTATTTTCCATAATCGGTCATGAAGGAGATATCCTTCTACACTGTGGCAATTTCTATTTTTGTTCCACTCCGAATTAATCTTTTTTCGTGTATACATAGATTTCCCACAATTCAAAACCGACATTTTTTCTAAACATTAAAATTATCCGATGTGACCTATTTGCGTTCTGTCGGCTGTTTACATATTTAAATTCATTATTTTATATTTCTACTGGGCAACAGGTCCTGCTTGTAAATAATGACTCACTGGTGAACGGCAGATATGAGGGCATCAAATCGGTTCCAATAACAATAGAAGGGAACGGGGAGTACTGGATATTTTGGCTTTGGCTTGTATAAGGTCAAGTATATTTAATTGACTTGTGCAATTAAATGCTTCTACTTTGACACGCGTGTCTAATTTAGTTTAAATTACGCAGTATTTTGCATGCAACATTTGTATGAATAGTCTGACGAGCCGAATGGTACCAGACGACAATTTTGATACGGTGCTGCGTCCTGTGATTGTAAGTTATATTTTCAAGAGGTTTTCTAAAAGAAACAACTACAAAAAACAACACAAGCAAAACATAGCGAAGTTACTGTTATCAAATAAATTTTTTTTTTTATTTTGATACGTTGCTGCGTCCTATAACTTTTAGTTATAGTTGCAAGAAGTTTTTAAACAACAAAACAAATAAAACAAGCAAAACAGAGCGAAATTACTGTTATCAAATAAATATTTTTAACCCTAACCCTAACCCTAAACCCTAACCCTAACCCTAAACCTTAACCCTAACCCTAACCCTAACCCTAACACTAACCCTAACCCTAAACCCTAAACCCTAAACCCTTACCTTAACCCTAAACCCTAAACCCTAACCCTAAACCCTAACCCTAACCTTAACTCTAAATCCTAACCCTAACAACAAAAAAAACAAAAACAAGCAAAACATTATTATCATAGGACGCAGTGTCAGATAATGAAGAGTGGCAAAAATGAATCGTGGACGCGTCCATTGTGGGTGGGATGTCGAGAAAGAAATAAAGGCGACTTGATAACTGTTAAAAAGGAAAAGGTTCGTCTGCGACCTCAGCAAGAAACAAGACTTTCATGAGACAAAAGTATGTCAAAAGATTGTTTAATATGTGTGCGTAGCCGGCGTAAACCATCCGGTAATGGCAAATAAAGAAAACCAAAGTTTTTTCATATACGTTCTGTTCTTTGTCATTCTTGTTGGACCTTAACGGGTACCCTGAAAGAACGGGTAATGCAACAGCAGCACCGTATCAAAATTGTCGTCTGGTACAAATCGGCTCGTCAACTCTCGGGCGTTTGCCTAGGACAGCCGAACGCTTCCGAGTCAAACCTGACGAAAACCGGTTCAGGATCGATATCAGCACCAAAATAATTACGTAAACACCTCTACTGTGCTGTGACTTTGTTGCTTACATGCGATAACGACAATGTTTGTATTTTACTCGAGTGTAAACTATACTTACCTCATCGTATGTTTATGGATGCTGTTTGTAAGTAATATTTTAAGCTGTTCGCCATCGTCATTTGTGACAACGAGTTTCAAGGCGAGACTATCTTAAAATGTATTCCTTCTAATGTTGGTTGACATTCAAGGCTCGGTTGAATGAAACCCTATCCGCTGCGTTGCCTCTGTTGTAACAGACAAACAAGAACGGTTGCTCTCGAGTTGAGTCAATTTGATCTACAAGTTTTGCGATTAAAATGATATTTTATAGCGCGAAAAACAGAACATCTTATAGAGAGGAGTAGACTTGAACGAATACAAACGTGCTATTTCAAAATTAAGTTTCACAGACTGACAAAAAAGCAATTTCAAACTTAAACATGAAAGAACAATGAACACATCTAACTAATATTTTTTTAACTTTTTTAATTATTTGTGAATAATAATAATAATAATAATAATAATAATAATAATAATAATAATAATAATAATAATAATAATAATAATAATAATAAAGATAGCAGCAATAAAAGGAAGACTGAAACAATATTATACAAATCTGAACAGGACAAACAGAACAACACCTTTGAAAACAATGAAAGCCAGTTTTACAAAAATGTAAACAGAGAAGGAACAACAACCGGGCCCGACAGAGACAAAACACGTCTGGAGCAAGATATGGGAAAGACTAAAACACACAACAAAAATGCCAAGTGGCTGAAAAGCATGAAAGAGTAACTACAGAAAATTGAAGAAGGAACATAAACATAAATTAATGAAGAAACGATTTAGACACCCCTAAGGAACATGGCAAATCGGAAAGCACCAGGCCACGATGGAATACATGTAGACTGGTTTTAAAACTCACGACCCTACATGAAACGCTAGCACCAAAAATGAAAGCATCTATCCACAAAACAAACGTACCTGAATGGATGACCAAAATAAAGAGCAATGCTAATACATAAAGATGCCAAAAAAGTCACGACACCAAGCAATTACAGACCAACAACCTGGTTACAAAGTATGTGGAAAATCCTAAGGGTACAACTAGGGAACAAATCTGCCATTCCCTGAACAATCGTGGACTGCTCCCTGAGGAGAAAAAAGGATGCCGGAAATGTAAAAAAGAGATGCATGGTCTGTTATACATAGAGCAAATGACTCTGAAGGAGGTAAAAAGCAAAGAAAAGAACATATCAATGGCATGGATTGACTACTAAAAAGCCTATGACAGAATCCCTTAAGCATGGATAATTGAATGCTTAAAAATATAGAAGATGCCTGACAGGATTATTAATCTTATTAAGAAAGTAATCGAAAGATGGAGACTAGAACTTACAGCTGGAGTACAACACGACTGAGATTTTTAAAAAAATACAGAGATTAATTATCCAAGGAGGATCTCTATTACAACAACTGTTTATAATAGCTCTGATGCCACTCAACTACATACTCAGAAAATGTGATGCCGGATACAAGTTAACAGACACATAAGAAAGAATACACCACCTTATGTGCATGCACGACTTTGACTATTTGCAAAAAGAAAAAAAGGAACTGAAAAAGCTGATAAATACGACCTGAAAATTCATTAAAGACATTCAAATAGAATTCGGAATGAAAAACTGCGCACTGCTAGAGAACAAGAAAAAAACTGGAGACGACAGAGGGCATAGAACTGCTCAACCAAGAGGAGATGAGGGCGCTAGGCTAACAAGAGAGCTATAAATATTTGGAAATACTGGAAGCAGACATCATCAAATCTACAGAAATGAAAGCAAAGAGTGTAAAAGGATATTTACAAAGAACAAGAAAACTCTCTAAAACGAAATTATACACCAGAGATCTAGTAACACGAATAAACACCTGAGCAGTATCACTAATAAGATATTCTGGACCATTCATAGGCTGGACTAAAGAATAATTACGGCACAACTCACCACACCCAAAAGACGATACGGACAGACTCAACATGAACAGAAACTAAGAGGTAAGAGGGTTGGTAAGTAGATAAGACTGTGTGGAAGACAAATAAAAAGTGTTGGAGAAAACATAACCCGGAACCGGAAGGGGTAATCATCGCAGCCAAAAACACCGTCCCGACGAACAACTCGGAGAGCAGTCAAACCAGAAACAAAAAGTAAAGAAAAGTGGGAAGAAAAACAGCTACATAGACTGACAAGAGAACTACGCAGTTAAACCAAAATTTCTCATAATTTATACTTGTAGATTTCGTTTCAATGAAATAGGGCCCACCTAAATGTAACACACCTTCTTCTCTTATCAAAAAAACAAAATCCGTTGCCCCCCCACCGCGACCGGGTTCAACACCCCCCCCCCCCGCGCGACCGGGTTAAGCCGATTTAACATTACCAGGAACTAAAATCGGTTGTTCATTTCGATAACGCATCCATTTGGGTTTACTCTGATCCTCGTCGTCTCATCATGGCTTGACCCATTTATTATACGGGGCCTCCGTATACGATCCCTAAACATTTTATAGTCACCCATACACATTCTTCTAATGCATCGATATATGATCGATTGACAATTAATCTAACCTGCGCGTATTACCACGATACAAGGGGAACAACAAAGAGACCCCTTCTCTTAATACGTCTATGTAGTCAGCAACGAATTTGACATAGGTATCGTTTCTATACCGCTTACTACATTTCGACCATGCGTTTTGAACACTTCAGTACTCCAGGCACGAATGTTCGAGAACAAGCACCAGTCTTTCAAACTTCCAACCCCTTTGTCGTAGCGGACCCCATCCCATGGTTCTTACTACACCGCACAGTAAAAAATATGAAAGGTTATTTCCAACATCGAACTCAAACACATCGAATCACACAAATAAGGTCCACGTCCTACTCTCACCTTATCTAAGGTTACTTAAACACAATACGTTCTTTTAATTTTAACCCATCCATGGCTCTCTCTTTCTCTCTTCTATGATGCGCGGACTGAACTACCTCTTACCCCAACTTGTCATTAATCATTAAATTTATCAATAATAATGAGGATTTAAAGAGTCGCATTATGGATTAACCAATTAAAAGCAACTGAGCAGAAATGTCGTATTTACATAGAAGCAAATATATTTTAGTGTTTTAACTTTTTTCACGGGGGTTCGTATAGTAATAGTACAAACGCTTGAATAAAAGTATCTGTACATAAAGTACTTTTATAGGTATCATTTTTAAAAAGGATTACCGTTTAATTACAAGAGTAAGCAGATGCTTAGTGCAAAATCCAGCTTCTGGATTTGAATGACGTTTAAAATATGAGTTGATGATACATAAAATTAAAATGAAAACTTAATGAAATTATTAATAAAAATTAACAGTATAATTCGCGTATTTATTTTATAACAAAGAAGGAACTTCAAATATATAGAGAGATAGAATTCAAATAGAAAAGGAAACAAGTACATGCGCAATTTATAAGAGGGAACAAATGAATAGTGCGCGAAAACACATGTACATGGCTACCAAAAACATAGTGTATAAGTGAAATGGAATCACAACTAACCACTGCACAAAACAACGTTATTAAAAAAAAACTACATAAAATATAAGATAAGCAAAACACAGAAAAATCAGCAAATGCAGACTGCTGGGACAAAGAGACTAAATAGTAAATACATTTATATGCGACTACAGTAAACTAGACCACAATAAACAAAGGCATGAATGGGTTGACCTCTGGAAACTGTGCAATCGACTGCACATTTAACCTACAAAACATTCGGCAAGCACATTATATTGGATTACGAAAAGCGTAACACTTTCTAGGACATTAAAATACCAACAGACAAACAAATCCAAGCGAGAGAACTGAACATGATGACAGAAAACAAGAAAGAAAAAGTCTACAAAATAGTAGATTTGGGCGTCTAAGTCTTTGACAAAGGCAACAGAAATTCCACATAAATACATAGAACATACCAGAGAGCTAAAAAGGTAATTAAACATAAAGATAACTAGTACAGTGCCCATACTTGTTGGAGCACTAGGAACAGTTGCAAGAAACTAGAAAAATTCGAACCGACGGGAGGATTGACATCATAGAAACATAGGCCGTGATAAAAATAAGTCAAAATATTAAAAACCACTTTAGAATGCGTAAACCAACTACAATAGCCAGATGAAGCTGAACAGTCACAAGTAAGTTAAAATAAAATCAAATAGCACTCCGTAAGTAAGGTGTGGGGTTTTTATGAAAGTGTTTCTGTGGAACGAGATGTATTCGAACCTGGCTCACCTATGGTTTCACTCCGCGTTGTTAACCACTTAGTCACCACCCGTAGCTCCCGAAAATATTAGAGACCAACATAAAGGAGATGAGACAGTTTGGGAATATATATAATAAATCCTAGGATATAACAACCCTCCCCTGCCTCAGTAAAAGACGGTTCCACGAACGTTGGTGGCTACAGAGTGTGTGAAATGACAGAAAGACTGAGCATTGATAGCACCATCCAAACCTCGACTAGAAATATTATTGGGGGTCATATACAAACAAAGAGGGTGTGTCAGAATCTATTTAATTTGAAGAAAACTGCAAGCAATTGGTATGTATATAATCCAGATCAAGTTACAAGCAAAGAAACTTTAACACATTTATGACATTTTTATATACACATGGATAAAACAATCAGACATAGATATTAGGGGTCATAAAAAACTAAAACTGCTCTCGTATAGACATAGAATTATCTGCCGGCTACAACGTGGCTTCTAGGATTAAAAATATATATAATATAAAGATGTTCAGATAGAGATATCAAGAATGTAACACATGAAATAAGATAATCATTGGGGTTCATTAAAAAAAAAGCTAAAATTAAGCTCAATTCCTGGCAGAAAATAAAACAATTTTTTTGACAAGTACTGCTCAAGTACTACTCATACACAACAAAGTGGTCTGCTCAGGGAGAAACAAAACATCTGCATGTGTCGGCAAGAACTTTCCAGTTGTAGAACACATAATCATGAGATTGGTTTCCTGTGGCTATAATACGGTCCTCTTTAAAACCAATGTAAACACATACTTCGCATAAATAATAAAATCTTGTAAATTTCATTCATAATTTTCAATCCTTTTAGATTATCCTTCTTCATACAATTGACAAGCTATTCAACTCATTAACTCTTGAATGGCTTTTAGAATTGATAATAGTGACTCATGTGCAAATAAAATGAAAACATGGCGTAATTTCTCTCCGCAAATCTCATGGATGAGATGCAGGTGGAAATGGGTATACAGCAGATGTAGAATCAAAATATTTACGATAAGAATGAAAAGTGGGAAGACAAGAAACTACATGTACTATTTATGAGATTGACATAAGAAATTACGTAAGGAAATAAAACTTGGAGGCAGCTGAGAATAGGTCACTTGCAAAGACCATCAGAAAAAAAGCGATTAACACCAAACGTAAAACGCCAACGTCGAAAGAAAGCAGGAATAAAGGAAATGCCAACGCTGTCGACGGAAGTACGAAAGAGCAAATAATAAAAACTGACCTGAAATGGAATATAGAAACACATATAATTGATTTGAGAATATCGCTAACTAGGTCGTAGGCAAACGTCTTCATTTTGTACACACGAAATACTGTATAATCAAAAACTAGTTGTAGCATTGGAAAATAAAACATCCTTTAGTATTTTAAGATGGAAAATAGTAGACTTTACCTCAAAACTTGATCACGTGTGTGTGTGTGAAGGAAAAAATTAAGTAGATTTACCAGTAAGTTGAAAATGGTACGAAACATAAAAACTACGGTAACACCAAATAATGGGAGAAGCACTTACAATGTTTTCTGAAAGACTTGCACAAAGGCTACAAGAAATTGTAATCTAAGAAAGGGTGGGTAGTTGGTTCGTTGTTAAGTTTAACGGCGTGTCGATCGGGGTGGGTCATTTTATACCGAAATCGTACATATACGAGTATAGGTGAATATTTTTAATCTATAGATATGGCCCGGACTGGTACTTCCACTTCGGATTTGAGTGGTTCTGAGAGTGGTGATGAATACAAAATTACTACACCGTCCACAAAGCGCCCAATTTGAGGACTCACAATTTTATGTAGTTTTGTGTCATACCCAGGACCTTCAGAGAAAGGGTTGACACCCTACAAATCGTATCACTGACATACTAATAAAAATCATACAGTTCAGAAAACAACACATTAGTAGGTGACTAGTTATTCTAGAATTGTTAGCTTCTCGGAAGTAGAAAAAAAACAACTCTTCATAAAATTGCATTACCGGAAGCAGAACAATTTACCTTTGCAGAATTCATTTTTAGTAAGAAAAACAAAACAGATGTGTCTAACACCCGATAGAAACATAACGATGAAAATCATCTAAAGAAATAGATGACGGAAGAGTTTTTCCAACGATTACTTATCAAACAAAATCCCGAGGGGTTTGTTTTTACAAAATCGACAGCTTCAATAAAGATGCATTGGAAGCATGACTGTCAACAAGCATGTAAAGACATTCCAAGCTTTAGACTATCATATAAAATTTATTTGTTTCATGAACCTATTTGTTAAGTTTTGTTAATAGACACTAGCACAATAATTTAGCTTTGCCCAGTAAGAGTAACTTAAAAAGATTAGAGATTGTCTGTCTTCAAATTCTTTCGCGTAACTGTTTGAAAATTGGCAATATGCATGAACCTGGAGTCAGGTTAAACATATTTAATGCGCAGCCATTAATTCGTATTTTGTATTTCTTCATAGTTGTTCTAGTTAGCCGTTATTTCCAATTAATCAAGTGACCAATCTCTAACGAAATGTCTTCCTATCAGTTTCAGCATTTGTCACAATATATTAGTTGTCACTCTATCTTACTTGAAACTGTGTCTATAGCGCTCGACTCAGTAACTCTCTCTCTTAATTTATTTACAAAGATAAGATGGGAATTCTCCATTATTTACGTGAATATAAACATATTACCACAAAAGGGGAATACTCTAAGCCATCCATCTAAGAGATGGAAATCTCTGACAATAAAACCTTGCTACCAACTACTTACGCCGTGGCAGGAAACCGTTAGGGAGGGAGCCTCCTTAGTCCTAATCGACAACCTTCATAGTATTGGAATTTCGAGCAAAATATCCGGTTGCAAACCTACAATTGCTTAAAAAGTAGATAGGTTATGCCTATCACCGACCCTTACACTCCTTCTTTGTCTATTAGTCAGGCGCAGAGGTACCAGAGCTGGGACGCCTAAAAAACACTCAGTGCCTAGCCTTGTTTTCTTACTAGGAAAATCAACGCCGTTTCTCCTTCTCTCTATCTGGGCAACTTGTGGAAAGTTTTTGCGTTATAAAGTCTTACATGACCAGTCTGGGTCGCTCTTGTTCCGACAGGTTAAGAGTACAGGTTTGAAAAGCTTGTCTAGCTGCTGTACCGACTGACAGGACAGGATCCAAAACTCTTGGGTTCGCTAAGAACGACTGCTTTATCATCAGTTGCATAATACCGTGGGTAGTTGTGTGTGCCATGTCGCACATAGAAAGGGACCCTGCAATTATCTCCAGTGGGCTTTCCCGAGGCCACAACCCCCATGGACCAGGTAGCGACTAATGGACTGGTTGTGTTAGCTTATTGGCATCTAACAAGCACCCACCTTGCCCGACCAACTCTATAACAAAACAAACATGTCACTAAAAAAATAAAATCAAACCTAAACCAGACACCCAACAATAAACACCTTCGCCTCCGTCCTTGAGGCTCGCATTCATAAATATTCGTAGAAACCTTTCTCACCGTATATCCTAGCACTAACTGAAACAAACCTTCGATCCTCAATCTCCTCTCACATCTTTGACATGACTGAATGCCCAGATACATGTATTTGTGGATTTTAATGCACACCACCGTGACTGGTTATGATTCTCCAGTTTTACTGACGCAGCCAGTAACTCTACGTATAATTTCTCCTTAACTAATTCCTTTTCTCAGACTGTCGATTTCCCGACCAGTTTCCTTGATCGAGTAGACCAGCAAGCCTCACTTCTAGACATGTTCTTGATCTCAAAGCTGATGAGTCATTGCCTAAAATAAAGAGATACTACGAGCATGCTGATATTGAGTCACTCAGAGATTACATAAGCGACGCCCCATTGAGGGAAACCTTCTCACTCCCTGCTGACCAATGTGCAAATGAGTTAACTGAATGGGTCAAAGAACGCATTGAAGCCTATGTCCCCATGCGACAATTTTTTTAGCAAGCTCCACTCTCCCCAACGGTTCACCTCGGAATGTTCAGCTGCCATTGCTGAGAGGCAGCAAGCATTCCGTAAATTCGGCCGCCATAAGTCAGCTACTAACAGACAGAAATTTATAGAGTCAAAAAAAATTGTAAGGCCGTTATAGGTGAAGCAAAGAGAAGGTATAATGAGTTTTAAAAAAAAACGCATTCTGTTACATAAACTAAGTACTCGCGATTTCTGGAAAATCTACAATAGTGTGGTCAAGAATGGTCAATAAACGCCTCCCCCAATATCACACCACAATGATGTCCTTTGCACGGACACTGATGAGGCTGAACTACTTGCCCAGCGTGTTGCTTCTAACTCCACCTTTGATTAAAAAAACACTCCTCCCTCAAATCCCTTTGCGGACCGAAGCCACACTTGATAACCTGGTCATCACCCCATCCCAGGTCAGAGACATCATAAAACACCTTGACACCTCCAAGGCTTGTGGGCCTGAACTTATACCTGTAATAGTAATAAAGAAATGCTCTGCTTAACTGGCCCCTATCCTCTCCAAATTCTTCAATAAATGCCTAGCTAGATCTTGCTTCCCCGATAGTTGAAAAATTGCCTCTGTGGTACCAATCTACAAGAATTCTGGGAATAGAACCGATCATCAGAACTACCGCCCAATCAGTCTACTGCCGATCTTTGCTAAAATCTTTGAATCCTTAATCAATCTAGCGATAGTACGGCACTTAGTTAATGCTAAATTACTTTCTGACCGCCAGTATGGATTTAGATAAGCATGATTACTGCAGACATCCTAACGGTCATCTCAGAACGCATGTATCATACACTCGAAAAGGCAGGTGAAACTAGGACAGTAGCGCTTGATATATCCAAGGCCTTTGACAAGGTATAGCATAAAGGGCTTCTCCTGAAAATACGCTCATACGGTATGACTGGGCAATTAATTAATATAATTAGATCCTTCCTAACCAAAAGGAAAATCCAGGTTGTCCTTGATGACCGTTCATCTAAGCAACATGACATAATTGCTGGTGTACCCCAGGGATCTATCCTTGGGCCTATGTTCCTGATCTATATAAACGATCTCCCTGATGGCATAGAGTCTGAGATTGGTTTATTTGTGGACGACACCACACTTTACTCTCGTCATGTTGGCAAAACAGACATGACCATATCCGAGACAATGGCTTAATCATTAGAAAATGTCCTCCAGGCTGTAGTGGATTGGGGTCATAAATGGTTGGTAACTTTTTATGCCGCAAAGACAAAGCTCCTCTCCAACCACCGATTGTCATAGAAAATAACAACCTACCTGAGAGTTCATCATTCAAATTCCTCGGCCTGACCTTCACAGGTGGCATGAATTGGAGCAAATACATTGGCTCCCTCTGCCGTGCTGGTGGACTCCTCACACCTGACATTTTCCTGTGTCTCTACAGGGTCGCTATCCGCCCATGCATGGAGTGTTGTTGCCGCATCCGGGCTGGTGCATCGTCTACTGCTCTCTCTCTCTCTCTCCTTGACAGAGTCCGAAAAGGAGTCGTCAACCTAGTAGGTCCCTCGCTGTAAACCGGGCTCCAGTCCCTGTCCCATGGCCGCAATATGGTATCCTTGTGCTTGTTTTACTAACACTTCAATGGATGATGCTCCGATGGCTGCTCTGGTGCCCCCTCGACGTGGGTTCACTAGACCAGCTCGACAATTAACTCGGTTCCTATCTGCCGGGGAGCTTTCTACTCAGATAGCTTCTGTCCTCGTGCTTCTGGCATCTGTGGCTCCCTCCCTGCCCCCGTGTTTCTTCAGCGGTCCTGACATTCGGAGATTTGGGGTCAATGTAAACAGATGTCTCGCTACGCAGATCCCAGTTTAGGTTGACCCCTCAAAAAAACTTCTCCCATTTTCTTTTTTATCAGTAGCCCCTTACGTTTACAGTGTTGGCCTGCCTTGTTTGGGGTGAACTACGTTAACAAAAAATTATTTAATGTTGATTTTAATTGTCCGTATCTTGTTTTTGTATCTATTCCATTTTGAATTCATCACGATATACTGTTAAAATGTTTACAACGAGTAATCATTTGCCGTGGACTTTTTATTACCAGTCGTCGTTGTCTCGAGGACAATATCTTGGAGTCATACAAGTATATATGTGTATAATGCATGCTTGTATATGTATATATATATATATATATTTATATATATATATATATGTGTGTGTGAGTGTGTGTGTGTTTAACTGTCCACGTGTATCTAAATACAATTCTTCCTCTCTCTAATCATTTTATTATTATTATTATTATTATTATTATTATTATTATTATTATTATCATTATCATTATTATTATAGTTAATGTAACCTGTTTATGTTTTTATTATTTATTATTATTTTTATCATTATTATTGTTAATATTACCTTTTTATCTTTTATCGAATACCTATTCTTCTTATTACTATCATTCTATATCAATCTTTGTTCTAATTATTATTACTATTATTATGTAATTTCTCTAATCATTCATTTTTTAGAAATCCTTGATTAAACATTTTCTTTTATAATAATGTATTTTATAATAAAGTTTTTATGATAATGGTTCTTATTATTTAAATTGGATACTACCATATATATTCGTTTTTATGTTTATTTGTATATATTATTGTGGTATATCTTCCTTAATGTGTCTTATATAATTTTTGGGTACTCTATATCTGTATCCTTGGGATTTTCTTCTATATCCCTAATTCTTTAGGTTTAAAATTTGTGAAACTCCTTATTCGCCTCCTGTGTTGTATACACGTGAATAAAGTTCAGACACCTATCAAAGTTATTTCTAGTTTAAATATACCAAATTATTGTACCCGCTCCTCTTAAGAATACAATTATATTCTCCAGTTATACTGTTACTTCTAGGTATATGCAGACATACTCTCTCATATACTTTCATATTTTAAACGTAAGCCTGATAAAAAGCGATGGAAATGCTATTTCTAAATTATAACAGAAGGAAGAACATACTATTTCAAAAGCAAGTGTAACAGACTGCCGAAAATTCTATTTCAAACGTTATTCTTATGCAACAACAAAATGTCATTTAAAATGTAAATGTGTCCGACTGACTCTGTAATACGTAAACCTGATAGAATTACCCCAATATCATTAATTGCCTTTCAAACATAAGCGTGACAGCAAAGGAAAATGCTGTATGAAACCTAAACGTTACATACCGAGGAAAACAGGAAAATGGAAATGCTATTTTAAACCTACGCGTGACAGACCGACAACATCTAACTTCCAAACATAAGCATGACAGAATCACGATATACGAGTTGAGACCTTAGCATGACAGACCGAGGAAATTGGTATTTTAAACATAAGCTTGACAAGACAAGGAAGCAAATCTATTTTATTAATACATTTTACATTTTCTGTCCTCGGTAAGTAAAGATAAACTTCTTCAAAGTCGAGGTAAGTTTTATTGTCCCAATCCAGAGTGCCCGTTATTTTTTTTGGGGGGGGGGGATGTATTTTCTCTACATTAAAAACTGATCTTGTGTCTAACTCTGTTCTCGTGGGGAAGCAAGTAAATAGTGACAAGGAAATGCGATTTCAAACTTAAGCGTGACAGGACAAAGAAAATGTTGTTTGAAACATACGTGCTAAATACCGACTGACCGACAAAGTCTCATATGAAAATGTTTGGACACATCTAAATGAAACTAACGAATCAATCTAGCGCCATTTTAATTGCTTGAGTTGAGAGCAAATAAGGTAACTGGAGATTTACTAGTGGTCTAAGCGAATCCTTTTTTCATTAAGATGGCCTCCGATATTGTCTTATTGACTCCAATTAATCCGAACTAAACCAATAAATATTCAATCAGTATTTTTTTAAAAATATATTTTCATTAAAAATAGTTCGAGGAAAAGCCAAGACACGATTCAGTTTTCGGAAAAAATAAATAAATAAATATAAAATACGTCAATTTGAAAAAAAATAAAAGAACAAACGTGTATTAATCATTGTATAAGGATGTTCAAATATAAAATTCCAATGATATATGATAACAATTAAGACCACCAATCGGTTTCTTCCCTGCTCATCAAGGTCGATAGGGGGAAAACTTAAAATAAGATGCATGAAGTCGAGAAATAAATTGCGAACACAAAATACAGTAAAGGAGAGAGAATACTGAAGGTTACGTACGCACATACATACTAGCGCTGTATGTTGCCGATAAAATTGGAGAAAACAAGAATCGCAAGCCCAAACATTATTTGCCCGGAAAGAACCGGAAAAGCTTATTCTACTCAAAATAATAAGCCTGTATCCACAATCTACAAAATAAATACTTGCAAATAGGTATTTTAGAGACACTCACTGACTTGTTTACTTGGCCGGTTTTTGTGTGATTTTTAGATGGGATGGTGGTAATTTTAAATTAAAAAAATATAAAATGGCTGATTTGTTAAAGAATAGACTAAAATGGATTATGGTGGAATTTAATTTCGTAATGAAATTAATGAGGTAATGAGTACTAACTGACTTATTATCTTGGCAGATGTATACTCGTGTGTGTTTTGTTTAGGGGGATTTGTTTTAAAACTTACAATGTGGAATTTACTGGATAAAGGCCGCCACAGATATAGGTATAAACACTATTTTCCGCCCAGATTGCTCAATTTCTATCCACAATGAAATAGAACTACGCGCAATAATAAAAGGTTTGGTAGTTTTGTTTTACGGCATATCAACCCTTTTTGGGTTATTTAATGCCGAATCTGGTCTTGTTTTCTTCTCTTTTTTGTTTCTTTCCCCTTTTAATATCTGTTTCTATTTAACCCATAGTTGGGACCCTAACAGGTACTACCACTCCGGGTCAGGGTGGACCTGGGAGCAATGGTAATTAAGAGGAGGCTCCACATTCCCCAAAGTCCGTAAGCCGGATCTCACCATCGGATGTAGTTTAAGGTCATATCCAGGACCGGGAGTAGGGTAGGAAAAATAAAAATAAAAAAGGGGAGGGAGAAAGGGAGAGGGGCTGTTGTTTTTGTTTTTGGTTTTGTAGAACATAATTAAATTTTACAAAAAAAAAACAAAAAAAACGTCAATGTAGGTGAATTTCGTCTCAGGGAGCCACAGGGCAGTCTGATCTGGTATCACCAGAATAATAAAAGACAAACAATGATTGAAGCAGAAAATAATATGAACGAATAATGAATTAATGAGATACATTTTTGCATACGCATGATCAGTGTATTAGAAAGCTATTATTCTTCTATTTTTAGTATGATTTTCACGTTTTAATCTGATAATCTCCGTATATAAAGACGTCTGCACGGCTTGGACACAATACGATACTCACTCTGGTAAGCGGTAGTACCACATTTGGTGTCGTGAAAAAGACACGAGCCAAGGTTACCAAGAGCACTACCATCCTTAACTAAACAATAACATCCACATTTAGAATCAGAAACAATCAACGGATACAGCCAATGAGTACAGTAACATTTGGTGATGAATACTTCTTCCACAAATGGCCACAGCTCAGGACCGAAGAAAAATGCACACTCATTCAAAGGACAACCAAAAACATCAACAGAGGAAAAACAAACGCCATAAACCCCAGAAGTTAGGGAAAGTGACTATTTTATTCTGCTGTTATTTGCTCTGCAAGAATTGTTGGTTTAACTAATTTATAAAAATTATTGGCAGATAGAACTTTTTGTTAACGTCTGCTACTGATAAAAAAACACTAACTCAACCCCGTTATACAGAGTATTCACAGTAGGATCAAAGTTCCCAATCATTCAACTAAAGGCCACGGCTAGCTGTTCTGAGAAAGAAAGAGTTGATCTACAATTTAACAGCTCCAGAGCTAGTAAATATTGAATATAAAATTTCGAACGGTCTAGCATCGGAATTAATTGTAGAATATATCGACGATCATCCAAATAGCACACGTAAAGACCTGCTTGATAATGTAGCGGCACAATACGGCGAGTTTATCAATGTAACCGGTGTGGCCAGAGCTTTAATAAAATCAAACAAGCCGCGCGTCCGTGGTCACCCTCTGTATGTGACTCGATGTAGCGAGTGTAAAATGCAATAAATTTGGGCAATTTGGGGCATTTTTGACCCCCATTTGATCCCCTGGAGGCACGAACCAGAATTTCTCTGAGGTCAATAATGCTCATTTCATATCCAGAACAATTGCCTCTACATTTTGGCCAAGTTTCAGAAAAATTGAATGGATGGATTAAACGTTATGGGAGAAAAGATTCATTTTTTGCCATTTTGGGGGCTTTTGACACCCTGGGGGCGCGAACCAGATTTTTTCCAAGGTAAGTGGTACTTATTTCTTATTGGGAACAATAGCCACTACATTTTGGCCAAGTTTCAGCGAAATTGAATGGATGGATGAAAAGTTATGGGGCAAAAAAATGTCATTTTTTGCCATTTCGGGGTCCTTTTACCCACTGGGGGGCTAACAAGATTTCTTTTCAAAAATCGGAGAATGTCACTTTCTAACCTGACCAAAGTTACAACTTCATGCAAAATTTCAGAGAAATCCAATGGATGGTTGCGGAGAAAATTCCGGACGGACGGACATGCCTCAAAACATAAGTCCCCCGATTTAATAAATCGGGGGACTAATAAAGCAAGATCGAGGTACCGTACTCGCGGACTGAGCGAATAGGATTAACCGACTTGCTACGTTAGCATACAGGGACGCCGAATGGAGAGAAGGTTCAGCTGTGCAAGTGCCGTTAGCTGAATTCTTCATAAATACTCTAAGTAACCCCTTTCATTAAGGAGGATTTGGCTAGATCTAATGCGGCAACATTAGAAGATACCTTGTCTGCGGCGAGACAAAACACAAGGCTCTATGAGCGATTGCGAGGTAGTCAAAAAAGGGAACAAGCTATCCTTAATGATAGCGCATTAGACGGCGTGGGCTAGCAGCAGGGACCATGATGGAACATAATAAATTTAGGGTGCTCCAATCAGAATTCTTAAGCGGAAAATGGTCGAAGAAGGACTACGGCTGCTACAGCGGTAGGAAATCGACTAAGTCTGTAACACCTACGTTTAATGGGTACATTTCAGAAAGATCTAGGAGACCACAGCGAGTATATTTAAGCCATAATAGGCTAGAACAGGATTGGCCAAGGCCACTTAAAGTAGACGTGAATCACTTCTCACCAGCAAATTCAATGACATGGTATATTCGATAACCACTTACTATCACTAGTTTTGTTAGACGTCGGGTACCTGGACACATAATCACGTCAATTCCTCGTTAAAAGAAGAACCATGGAGAAATATTTACCCCACAACACATAACTGTAAGAGAGGTCGTAAAAGCGGTCAAAAACAGGTCTATCCTAAAAAGAAGACATATTAATAAAAAAATCTCCAAATAATAAAGAAGCCCGATGGTAAAAAATTTCCAACCAAGATTGTTTTTAATATTCTATAAGTCAGATGTTATATTAGATTCTGTAATGTGAATCAACTTTTGTTCGATTGCTATGAGCCAGAATACAAGAAATGACAAAATAACAAACAACACATAATCTTTTAATATTCTATAAGTCAGATGTCATAATAGATTCTGTAATGTGAATCAACTGTTGTCTAATTGCTATGAACCAGAATACACGAAATGACAAAATAACAAACAACACATAATTTTTTTTTAATTCTATAAGTCAGATGTCATATTAGATTCTGTAATGTGAATCAACTGTTGTTCAATTGCTATGAGCCAGAATACACGAAATGACAAAATAACAAAAAAAACTTTTTTTTTTAAATTCTATAAGTCAGATGTCATATTAGATTCTGTAATGTGAATCAACTGTTGTTCAATTGCTATGAGCCAGAATACACGAAATGACAAAATAACAAAAAAACATAATTTTTTTTTAATTCTATAAGTCAGATGTCATATTAGATTCTGTAATGTGAATCAACTGTTGTTCAATTGCTATGAGCCAGAATACACGAAATGACAAAATAACAAAAAAACATAATTTTTTTTAAATTCTATAAGTCAGATGTCATATTAGATTCTGTAATGTGAATCAACTGTTGTTCAATTGCTATGAGCCAGAATACACGACATGACAAAATAAAAAACATATTTTTTTTAATTCTATAAGTCAGATGTCATGTTAGATTCTGTAATGTGAATCAAGTGTTGTTCAATTGCTATGAGCCAGAATACAAGTAATGAGAAAATAACAACAAACACTGATTTCTTTTTAATATTCTGTAAGTCAGCTGTTATATCAGATAGTGCAATGTGAATCAATTGTTGTTGGATTGCTGTGAACCAGAATAAAAGAAATGCGCACTTTATACTAAGTTGTTTCAAAAAGCGAAATAGCTTATTGGAAGCACCATACATGTAAATTCAATGTGTGTTGGGTTACATTGAGCTAAAAAGATAACAAGGAAAATAGATGTTATGTTATCAATTAATCTAGCAGTGGTAGTATTCAGACTAGTGATCTGTTCATCAATGGTGTTTCTGTTTCCACTTGAAAACAACATAATAGTCTTACTGTCAATTTAAAAAATTAGAGTTTATATCCTGCTTACACTCCCGCTCAATCTATGTAAAACAGAAAAATGAATATATATATATATATATATATATATATATATATATATATATATATATAATTGAACTCATTGCTCTCATCAGAGCAGGGAAATAACAATCTCTGACGTTCATAGGGTGCGAACCTGATTCGCAGATACAACAAAATATTACCACATAATAACGGCGAAATTAAGCCATGTTTACACTACAATGGGCGAGCATAGACATCTGAAAATTCGATAGGCTTAACGACAAAGTCTGAGCATTGAACGTATATATATAAGTATGTATATATAGAGTAAAAAAAACTAACACAATAAAAATGACGTTCCTGTTAATTCAAAACAGAAATTTAATATGTTATTCCGATCGCTCGTATTATGTGGCATAATGATGTGGTTTTGATAAAAACTGCTGAAGAACCATGATATACTTATTGTGACATCTGATAAATCATGATATAATTGCTGTTCTGTTTTTAAATTTCCAAAACATGTATATAAAGAAACAATATATGATCCCTCGAAAACATGATATTAAAGTTATGATAATATTAAAATTATATGTGAGGACTGGCGTAAAAAAGAAAAATATTCTCGATTTTTAGAAAAGAGCATTTATTATGTTGATGATGTCACCTTCTCTTCTGCTAGCAGCTAGTGGCGTTCACGGTTATTTACATCTGAGCCCTTATATATATATATATATATATATATATATATATATATATATATATATATATATATACATATAGGGAGAGAGAGAGACCGAGAGAGAGAGATAGGAGTCAATGTAGTTTACTTGATGCATTATGTAGTGTGTGTATAAAATTTTTATTTTAATTGTAAATTCATCTCAGGTTTAGCTGAATAGTACTCACCTGCAACGGTTTTACACGCACGTTTAAATAAATGTGTAACACACATCTGGAGAATAGAAATTTTCTTCTCGAAATATCATATTATTCGAAAATTTCACCAAACCACACTGAGGCAACAAAATTGGGTAATATAATATAAACAAATATACACTGTATAAATAAAAAGGTGGAAACTACAAAACTGATTCCACCGTTATATGTCTTAATTAATTCGTTTCGTGTTTATCCGTTACACCTCTGCATTGTATGTCCTTCTGTAAATTACCTTTATATATATATATATATATATATATATATATATATATATATATATATATATATATATATATATGCACGTGATTGGACAAGTCTGCAAAGTCAGCTGTCATATAAGATTCTGTCTTCGCAAGTTGGGGTAGCATTTAAGTACGTAGTCGCTGACGCGATGACGCTGGTTTTCTGTTTCGGCCTGAACGCCGCCTTTAGAACCAAAATTATTACATCAATACTATGAAACGTACATTTCCTTATTTAACAATAGGGATAACTAAATCCACATGTTGCAAACTTAGAACATATATAAGCCGACTTACCGCAGACAAATTCATAAATAAAAAGGAGGGGATTAACTATATCATTAGTGAAACATAAACACGGAACCTTAACTTTAGTCGTGAAATAGAAAAGGGCGACCATCAGCGGTTTACCATATAACTGCCTCGGAAGTTTAAAATCAGAACTGGTTCTTTCACAGTACTATTTCAAGTACTTATAAAAATATAGACACAAATTTAATTATTACTTTATAAAATACATAAAATATTACTACCTTTAACAACCATTCGAGAAACTTGCACCGCTCCCGATTTAGAATTACCACCAAAACTTTCACCCTCAGTTCCAGTAACTCTTTACGTCTACAGTGGCAACTTGACTTGTTTGGGGTAGACTAAGTTTTTAAAAAAATTGAAGTGCCAACACTGCATAAATTATCATGCATAGCTTGAAGATTGGTAATTAGCATATCAAATAATATAGGGATGAAGATGCATAAGTAAGAAATGAATTGATTACCTTTGATACCAGACAGGCAAATAGATGAAAGGAAGAGACACATCGTTGTATAAATCTAAATAACCAATAGGTTTAGTTTTTGTTCGGTCAGGATAATTTTGCTTATTAAGTAGGATAGATTGTAGAAACCATTTCGTTGTCTAATGTTGTTAGAGTCTGTGATGATTGCTGTTTCAAGTAGTCTTCGCCGAGCTTTGTTATGAATGTGTTTGATGATGCTGGCCTGTTTAAACTTGAAAGTATGATCGTGCTCTAATACGTGGGGAAAAAGTGCACTGAGAGAGTTATTGTCTTTTATGTCCCTTTTGTGTTCGTTTAATCTTTTTTCAATACCTAGATCATGGCTAACCTTTCTTATTATCGTTCTCACTTGCACTTATATACAACTCCCCGCATACACATATACGTACTGACTCCTTCTCACATATATATTCATTCACATACTCATGAATCACCCACTACGAATAAAAACTACTTAACCATAAATGACAGCCTTAAAAAGTAACACAATTTACACATCCTTACAAATATTTAGATATTTAAACCCCTTTTGCTCTCAATTTACTCTCAAACCATCAACACATCTTGAACGAAACCACATTTTACTTATCTCTCCCCTAAAATTAAAATCATTTTCTTTCTTATCATGTTCACAGCACACTTCTACACATTCTTTCAAACACACTTATATTCACACATTCCTGACATAGCCACCTGGTCAATACTCTTCCCTCCCTCCCTCCTTCCCTCCAGTCTAAAAATGTTTACACTTGATCACAACAAAAATCTCCCCTTTCCCTTCTCACCTCTCCCACCCTCTCTGCCCTCCTTTTTTCCCAGTTTCTCAAAATCCATACCACACCTCACCACGAAAAAAATCTCAGCCCCCTTTCATCTATCCCACCCTAAGGCAAATTTACTAACATTCTCACCCCTCCATATTTAACTGCTGCCTTAATGCTACCCACTCAAAGCTTTGCATATTCATTTCATTCTTCGCCACCACTGACTTCTCGCAGCCTGGATTCTCTTCCAGCGCTCACCGTAGCCACGACTACTACTTTTCCTTTATCACTCCATCATGTCAACCCAAAGTTTCGATGTACTTGCATGACATTTTTCTTGAAATTATCATCCTGAATAAGTCTTACTATGAAGACGAAACGTTGATGAATATATATAAAAAAATATCTCTTGTTCTTTTCCTTTTTTATTTCCCATTACGTCGGATTACTCACATCCCTCCGTGCTCATAATATATATATATATTATATGTTTATAATTACTATATACTTGGTTATATTTGTGTGTGTATTTATATAATCACGTAGATATACACGTTAGAATATATGCGTGTGTTTTTGTATTTGTTGGTGTGTATGTATTTACACTTGTGTATATGCTTTAATATGTGCATTTGTATGTAAGAACGTATGTGTGCATGTCTGTATCAATGGTTGTCTGGGAGTGTTGTTATGTCTGTGCTTTCATATGTGCATGTGTGTTAGCAAATATCTACGTGAGTGGACGCGTATGGGTGTTTATATATTAATATATATATATATATATATATATATATATATATATATATATATATATATATATATATGGTTATGCTCGTATGTGTGTGTTCGTATGTGTATATGTGTGTTATTAAACACAGTCCTAGATCAATCGAAGTAAATATGCAATAGAGAAATATTAAGCAAATCCAAGAGAAGAGGAGAAAACAAAAAGACAACAACATGGAAGCCAAAGACTTCAAAAAGAAACTATTTTGAATTACGAATCCTGATAGTAAATAATAATGGGTTATTGGCCATGAAAGAAAACCTCAAAGTTCATCGAAGAAGTAGTCTGAAAAAAATATTCTCCCATTAACAAAGATGTTATTTGAAGCCGTAAACAAAAACATGAGAAAAAATATAAAGATGTTTAGGAGAGAAAAACAACCATTATCGCGAACTTTCTATTATGATCAAGAGAGTTCTAGCAATTCCCATACGAAACATGAAGACGGAAATAAAAGAGATAAATTAATTTGTACAGACAAACGACTGGATAATATCAAAGGTTATTACAACTTGCTGTAGCCAATAGATATTTATTCAAAATAAAAGAAATTCAAATGTACATATATTTATTTCATGTATATTTCTCAAAAGATTATTAAAAAGAACTCATTTGGCTTCTTTCCTAATAGATATTTAGACGAGAAATATATTCTCTATCTATCTGTATCTACTCGTTTCGTTAGAAAATAGCGGAGGGAAATGTAATATTTTCGTAGAAATCTATTAAGCGTTGAAAAAATAATCAATATTTTTAAATTCCAATAAAATGTATTTATATTTAGACAATACACTCCAGTCTTCATTGTTTAATAATAAAAAAAATAATATGTACTCCTTGGTACGAGGATTGAACTCACATCCTTCAGATAATAATAATAATGTTTGTGTTTAAAAAAACGTCTTCTCTATCCCCCCCTTTAATTTTTCTTCTTACATCATGTGCTATAGTGATGGGACGGGCAGGAAAACGCATAAACACACACATTGTAATTCTGATTATTGTTACTTAAGTAATGATCTCAAAAATAAGTCTGAGATAATTTGTTGATTTTTATGCAGACAACAAAACTGTCTATCAGTGCATTTTGAAAAATAACAATCTTCTCTCTCTTCACCGCCAATGATCCATCGTTATAGTCCAGTAAACTAAATGGCTTTCTACTTGAAGAACTTGATTTAATAAGCTCCTAAGACTTACTTAAGTTTAGATCTAAAATGGAAAATGTATATCCAATATGTTTCTAATGTTTCTGCAAAAATGGTGCGGGCATTCTACCGTTCAAGAAAGTATGCAACTTCTGATGCAATACCCTACCTTCATACTTAAAACTTAGATATATCCTAGGATGAAGTACTACTTACATATATAGGGAGGCGCCGCTCAGAACTATCTATTCTTCTCTATCTTGCCTTAGCAAAGTAAGAAATCGACTTCGAAATCTAGTGGGTGACAAGCTCTCCTATGCTCTCTAGTTACCAGTCTTCTTCTAATTTATCGTTATTTTCATGGAAACTGATCGACTTAAAAATGCACCAATCTTTGGTTCCTGCTCGTCAGATACCAACGACAAGAACTCATCTTAATAGCAAGAGGCAAGTGGACCTTCTATTTTGCGTCCGTGTATAAGAAGATGAAATCTATACACAATCGAATGATTGAGTGTTATAGTTAGAAGCTTTTCAGTTGATTTGACACTTAATGTGTCAGTGATGACTAAACGCTCTGACTCAACTCTAAAATAACACGGAAAAAAGTACATATGTTAGTCAGGAGACTGCATAAAGCCACCTGACAATGTAAGGACGGGTCAAAGTCTTACATGAGCCTTATTTCCCTATATTATATTAACTATTCTCGAAGTTATTCCATTGAAACATAGTGCTTACCCTTATCAAAAAGCACAAGATACATGAAATTTGCAAAAACCGGCAGTTGAAATTCCGTTAAAATCTCGACCTTGACCGAACTTTTCAATGTCAATGCCAAGGTAAAATGTCAAAAGGCAAAATTATATAAGATTCTGGACTTTACTGGCTACAGTATAGATGAAATAGCGAGTCTCTTCGACGAACAGAACCGAAGCTATCGGAAAATATGTGACTTTAATTTTTTCCGTTACATTTACGTTGACAATTGGCCATTGATATTCCAAAATGAATCAGTTTTATGTTAGACCATACCTGATATTTTTCTGATGTTTTTTCAACCGATGTTTAGGCTGTGCTGTACACAGACAAATAAACATAGACGACCGAAAGCATAAACACCGCCGAGATAACAACGAAATAAATATTTCCTCTTTTCACGTGTTTCAAATGAACTGAACACATAAAATGGTGGTTGGAATAACAAAGATTTATGAAAGTTAAAGCATAAATCATGCTATGCGTAACCTTCCTGAATGTTTTTTGTTTCATTTCTCTTCCCGCCTTGATACTAACAACTTGGCCTGAAGCTGCTCAGTTGATCTTCAGATGGAGCTTAAATATTTATCCATACGTTTGACCAAAAATGTAACTAAATAAGTATGCACTTGTTATTCAGCACTATTATTTTACTATATAAACGCATTTAGAATTCACTAGATTAACTGCTATAACCAGAATTATAACTCTCACCGATTTTTGTAGTTGCTCACGGTGGCCGCGAGGGTTTAGACGTCGGAATGATAAAAACATGACATGTTTCTCGGTTTTGAATGGTGCGACCAGCTTGAATAATTATCTCAGCACTTAGGAGTCCAGAAATATATAACGTATACGTATGTAGATAAACAAATGTTTATAATTATTTGTCGCCCTCAATTTAGGTTGGGTACTGTAGTGAGTAGTATTAATACAGCCGTCAAAATCATAGCTTAAATGCATGTTCTTTCATAAGTTGAACACTGTTGACATCGGCTGCCTACAATAGATGTAAATCTCTCACCGATGTATGTAGTTGTTCATAGTGGCCGTGAGGGTAAAGACGTATGAGTTAAATTTATAAAAACAAGACTTTTGGGAGTTTTGAATGCTGCGACACTGACGATCCCAGAAATGATGAAACGTATACGTATGTATATAAACAAATATTTATAATTATATATATATATACATACATATTTATATATTTATATACATATTTATAGTTACAAGTATTTGATTATTTACGTATTCAAAATATTTACAACAAGCCGTTATTCATAGTGTAATGTGATACTTAAGCCCTCGCCTATTAAGCGCTTTTGACGACTAGCTATATGGCCGCCGAATTTGCCATTAAGACGTTAATTTACCCTCCGATTTCCAGGCAATGCGTTGTGGGTATATATGTACGCGCTACGACTACTGAGTCAAATATGACTTTCGTATTTTGGTTCGAACCTTGTGACCGCCAGATATTGTCTCCTTCTATACTGATGATTGGTGGTTTGGTATGAAACAGATGTGTATATAGGTTAATTTGAAAATATTACTTAAAATTATATATATATATATATATATATATATATATAAATATATATATATATATATATATATATATATATATATATATATTAAGACAGGCTTCCTTAAAATCCACGGAGTTCTGTGGATTTTAATGAAGCCTGTCTTAATAACAATTTGCTGCCAAACTATACGCATATATATATATATATATATATATATATATATATATATATATATATATATATATTTAAATTCTCTCAATTTCTAATTTTTGGACTTTCACTCATTGCCTGCATTAATTGTCTTTCAGCCTTCTGGACTTCTGGATATATTTCCTAATTATGTCTTTTAAACTCTATGACCTGGATGGATTGTATAGATTTAACAAAAAGTATGTTTTTGGGTTGATATATTTGATGTTATATATTTTTATGTATGTTTGTATATATTTTTATATATATTTTCAGTGTAATTTTATTCCCTGTAGTGATGTCACTATGGTAATGGTTCTCTGATGAGAAGATTTATCTTTGAAAACTCATGAGCTAAGGACGTTAAGATACTTTGCTTGAACTTTGAATTTTAATAAAATTTGATTCACACCTTAATTTATCATTTCATCTTATATTATAATATTAAAGCTCTATCCATTATATTGAGCTTCAGTTGTTATCCGGATGTTTTCACTAATTATAAGATATTAGTTGACGCTTATATCTTTTGTTAGATTACTTTATATATATATATATATATATATATATATATATATATATATATATATATATATATATATATATCTAAGCAAGCGTTGTTGAACATCACGGAACTTTCGCGTTTGTATATTTTCCTCGTGAGGTTCTCAAACCGTCGAGCCATCTTTCTAGTTTCAGGTGGCAATCCGTATAGTACTTCGCCGATAGTTTTTAATTCGGCCATTTTCTCGAGCGCTTTCGACTTTCGTAGTCGTCTTCAGGATTAGGGTTTTTTTTTTTTTTTTTAATTTAAATAAGAAGACTGGAGTTAGTGTTTTATAGTTATCGCTACGGCCGAATGAAGGAGAGAAGAGGGTGTGTGGTTGAGTTCATTTTATTCTATCGTTTGTGTGTTTGGTTTTATTGTTTTCTTATTTATTTTATTAGTGTATATATATATATATATAATATATATATATATATATATATATATATATATATATATATATATATATATATTTAATTCTTAAAGTTATTACTAACTCACAAATCAAATATTACACTGGGTTTCATGTCCATAAGCGAGAGTTGTAAGATGGTATGTCTTGTATTTTAAGTCGAGTAGAACCACATAAGAACCACCATCTTTCGATTCTTTGTTATGGGCGCAAAACCCTTATAGTGTTAGGAATGTAGGGTGAGTTGTAATTTTAAGAACTGTATACTTCGGCTACTTTATCACATTAGCGATTTCGAAAAATAACGTTTAAAGACATTCAATTTCATTAGTTTTGAAAACGTATGTTATTTCTCACTGTGAGCCTTAAAAGATTATATATGTGGAGGAAATAAGTGTTTCCACTTAGCGTATAGCATTAGTCTTAGTATAGAATAATGTTATCTTATTAATCGGTCTTTCGAATTTAAAACAAACAAAAATAACCAGCGCTATAATCTCTCTTACAAGCATGCCAAGCGATGTAGCGTAGGGGGAAAGGCATGACTGCTGATCATATGTTGAAGTGAACTTGCGAAAGGTTTTCGGATCTTGCCGTGAAATGAAGAGGAGCACCTAACCTTTCAGAACCGAAGTAATCTTCTTACCATTTAAGGACATCGAGAATTAATTTAACAAGAGATAGTTTTGAGATTACTCGGTCGAAAATATATTTTACTCTCCACTCGACTCCATTCCTGATAATTGACTTACACTCTGTGTAGTACGAAAAATAAATATTAAACCTTTTAACTAAATCAGTAAGTTTTGCTTAATTTGACACAACATACTGCAATTTTAATTTGAGTTTTTAAATTCTAAATCTTGCGAATTTAACTTCTTGGTTTCTTTATTTGATATTATAATTTTCTTCATTAATTACAGCATACATGACTCTCTCAAACAAGGGATACATACAGGATATCGGGGTAACTTGTACTCACTCGCAAATATCTACTACCATCACCACCATATTTAACCGAGACATCTTCTTCATAGGATAAATTTTCCAGCAACGTTCATCCTTGTTTCATTTTTTACTTCTGTAAAATTGTATTTCACCTACCATCATTTCCCTGGGTAAATATGGATCGCTCCCTTGATCTTATTCTACCTATTTACGACGATTTGATTGGTTGACTCGAATCCTATTCTGGAATAATGGAATATAATTGCCGAACGTTAAAGAAAAAACAATTGAAATTACAACATGGCGTTTCCTATTCCTCTATCAGTTCAACCGAAATGAAATAAAGCTCATAAATTATATTAAATATTACTAGTTCAAATGTATATGTAAAGAAAAACAAATTCAAGCAATACTGGAATATCGGATTGAATATCAAATATAATGACTGTTCCGCGTGTTATACACAACATTGCTCCGTCTGACTGATCCGATTTCATAATTCAGATGCAAGAATTCGAGATTACATTCTGAAACAAAAACACTTCTCTTAGCAGATCCACTCATTCAAAATAACGTCGCTTCTCGAGTCATCGTAAGTTTTCTTTTTCACTTTCTAAAACTTTACTTTATAATCATGCGTATATGTTCTGGGAGGCTTATTAAAATTATTTTCCCTAATAAACGTATGCTTTCATCTCGTTATTAACAACAAAATTCCGATGTAAACTATGAGTTTCATTAAATGGAGTCTTACAGGATTTTCTTTTGTATCTAACAATACTTAAAAGTATTAAAACGTATTCTTTACATATTACAACGTAATACTAAATTGTTATTTTCATGATCTTAGGATATATATATATATATATATATATATATATATATATACAGGGTGGGCCAAAATAAGGGTCCTATCTTTAAATTTGAATAATTTGAATTTGAATAACTTCCACAAAATAAAAGTTAAACTCACCTAACTTTATGTGTGTGTAGACTGACCCTTCCGAGATATTTTGAAATAAACAAAACAAATTTTAGCCGAAAAACACTTCTTAAAACTTACAAAAACTAAAGTATTGTTTTTTACACTGTTTTGAGTTTTTTAAGCAAAAATAATGTTTTCTAAATGAGGGTACGTTCCTTAGGGCTAATACGGCTCATGTTTGCTTCGGAAGGGGTCCTTTACTTATTCTAAAAAAAAAGATTTTTTTAAATCAATAAATAAAAAAGTTATGAATTTTTAAAAATAGGACCCTTATTTTTGCCCACCCTGTATATATAAAATATATACATATATACACTATTATTTTCGAATTTTTTAAGAGCTTGCTTAATCTATTGAGCTCATCATAAGCCCTATTATTATACTAACATTAATCTTTCCACAAAATTGCCTCAGTCTAAAATGATTTCTTCAGAAACGGGATAAACATAATTTCTCCGCTAAACATACGCATTTAAGATGGTATCAATACTGTATTTTAAAGAAATACTACTTAAATTGTATTTTCGAACTAACACGGTAACATTGATTATAAACTATAAAATAAAAAAATATTCTCATCAAATACCATTTTCAATATTTCTGTAAATTACGGCACCTATTTTAACTTTTTGGTTCCTGAATGTCTATTCTAAACGTTATTTTGTTTTCAAATAAATCATTATTTTTACAAAACCTTTAATTTACAAAAACATGGCGAAACCTTATTTTACTCACCTATTTTACTTTCATGTTTTTCAGAATGTCTAAGCGAACTGCTATTTTCTTTTCAATTAAATTATTATTTTCCCCCGGGCAACTCCTCGGAATATTTGCCGACTTTACAATATTTGTTTCTTTCCGGTTTATCTTATTTTATTTTGTAAATTAAAATTAACGAGAAAGTATAGCATCTGCTATTCTTAATCTTTCCACTCCTCCGTCAGTGAGGAGGAAATCCTTCCCGACTGCGGCAGTTTTTAATTTGTCTAAATCCGGAGAGCCCTTTTTTGGGTTAGATTAATTTTCTCCACAATTAAAATCTGCCGTCGATTAAATAATTACCGATTATACACTATTTTTTACATTGTCGCAGTCCCGAGGGATTTCTGCTTTCTGGACTGAAAAGATAAAAGAAAAGCCAATTATAAATGAGAATAACGAGTTACTTTTTGAAAGTTAAATAATACTTTATTATTTTCCCCGGGCAACGCCGGGACACGGGTCCTGCTAATTCATTATAATACGTTGTAATTGTAGGTGATAATTTATCTTATTAACTTCGATGTTCAAAAACACACGAATTAAATATAACGTGCATGACTAACAAGATGAAATAAAATTTACTTTGTGACCCTTTCGAAGTGTGAAACTCTCGAATAGAAAGTTATTTCTGGCTATAAAATACTCAACAACAAAGATTGATTCAGAATTCTATTTCTATACCCTGGCTAAAGATTCTAGTTCAGTTAACTCGTGTTTTTAACTCCCTCTTGTTATTATTATTATTATTATTATTATTATTATTATTATTATTATTATTATTATTATTATTATTTGTACTGACTAGGAATTCTCACACAAATCATCGTCAGTGATTGCTCACCTACAACCAGTGGTATTTCCTGGAGTCTGAGTGACAACAAGCCTCCCCAGATTTCCAAGATTATTCACCTATTTTCGATAAGCACTGCAAATAACCTTGCAGTATCGCAACAGCCTCTTACCATTGATTTGTCGCTAGTAATGCCCATTGTTTTTTTACTGGGATCGGGGTGGCAATAAGCCTCCCTAAGGTCCCATCATTCTCCGCACTTTTCTAGTGGAGGTCTGGTTTGTGCTGACTCTCCTCCGTCTTCTCATTCTCTTCATTCTCCTCTAGCTTCTACAAATATTTTGTCTGGTATCAGCCTAGGCCGGCACCATTTTTTTTTTAATTTAAAAAAAAAATGTTGGGTGGGGATAGAGCTTATAGTGTTTCTTGTAATTTTTGTGTACTGTTAGCTGATCCCGGTGTAATTTATTGGGGGGAGATTATTATGTGATGTTTCTTGCAGTTTCTGTTATTTGGTTCGTGTTGTGGTGTTATTCGTGTGGCTTTGTTTTCTCATTTTTGTGAATTCCTTGTGACTGGTTACCCTTTGTAGCTTATGCGGGTTGGTTTCCGCATTCAAGGATTTTCCTTATGATTTAAGCTATTTTGATCATTGCCGTCCTTTGTATTGTTTCGATTGTCTCTTTAATTCCAATTTCTCCCAGTCTTTTCTCCTGGTTTTGGGGATTGTTTCTAGTGCTCCTACGATTATTGGTATTATACTAACTTCCTTCGTGTGTCATATTCCTTTCACTTCTCTGGATAGTCTTGTGTATTTTCTTCGTTTTTCCGTCTCTTTGATGTTCACTCTTTGGCTGCTACGATTTTACAAGATAGTTTCTTGTTGTCGATTATAATAACATCAGGTCTCGTTGCTTGTATGAGTTTATTTGTTTGTATATCCATATCCCAGAGGATTGTGTTTTTTGTTTTCCAGTACTGTATCGGGTTTATGTTTGTACCATTTGTCTGCGTATTCTAAATACAGCTGTGTGCATAGTTATCAGGGTCCTGCTTTACCCACACAGTCTTGTATGTTTTTTGTATTCTTTTTGGGCAAGTTTGCTGCATTCACGTATTATGTGATTTAATGTTTCGTCTCTTTGTTCACACAGTCTACATTTACTGTTTTCCTGGGTTCCAACTATTTTAGCTCTAATGCAGTATGTCCTAATCGCATTGTTCTGTGCAGCTGTCAATAGAGATTTCGTTTCTCTGTTCAAGTGTACTTTTCTTAGCCATGTTCAGCCATTTTCGTCGATTTCTTCTTATGTGAGTCTTATGAAGCGTCAATGTAGTTGTTTCTTTCCACACTTTTCTTGTCTATTTGTGTCCGGTATTGATTCGCCATGCATTTTTCGTTGAGGCGGTGTCCATTGCTGCGGTGATCAGCCTTTTTGTGTTCTGGTTTATGTATTTCTCCAGCTCTTTATGTCGTCCACATAGCATTCTATACTTATCAGTCCTCTTCTCCCTTCGTTTCTTTTCACGTAGAGTCTGTCTGTATCGTCTGTTGGATATTGTGCGTTGTGCATGGTCATTAATTTTCTAGTCCTCTGGTCAAGGTGCCTTAGTTCTTCTTTAGTCCAGCTTATGAATGGTCCAAAGTATCTTATTACTGATACTGCCCAGGTATTTATTCCTTTGATTAATTTTCTGCTATATAATTTTGTTTCTAACAGCTTTTTTCCTTAGATATTCTTTCCTGATCTTCTCTTTCATTTCTGTTGATTTGATTGTGTCTGATTCCAACACGCTAAAATATTTATAGCTGTGTTGTTTGCCTAGCGCCCTCATCTGCTCTTGGTTGGGTAGTTCCATGCACTCACTCTCGTCTCCAGCTTTCCTTTTTTAATCTCTAGCAACGCACACTTTTCTATTCCGAATTCCATTTGAATGTCATGGATGAAAATTCTGGTCGTATTTAACAGCTTTTCCAGTTCCTTTTTGCTTTTTGCAAATATTATTATCATTAATAGTAGTAGTATAAGTTGTAGTAGTAGTAGTAGTAGTAGTAGTAGTAGTAGTTGTAGCAGTATCAGTAGTAGTATCTCTACTCACTATGTCTTATCAGACAAGCCATCGTCAGTGATTGCTCACTGAAAACAACCGGTGGTGTTCCCTGGAGTCTGAGTGACATCAAGCTTCCCCAAATTTTAAGTACTCTTCACCTCTTTTCGATCACCACCGCGAATGACCTTGTGGTACCGCAACGGCCGCCTTCGATTGATTTTTCGTTGGCAACGGCTATTGGTCTCCCCTGTGATTTAGCTGCCAATAAGACGCATAAAGGTCCCAGCAATGTCCGTACTTTTTCAGTGTAGGTCTTGTTACCCCTCTCCCTCCTCGGTCTTTCCATCCTCCTTGACCCTCTACGACTATGCTGATGGTACAACTGAGGCTAGTGCTATCATATGTTGTAGTCGTGAGGAGCTTATATTTCTTGCAGTACTTGTTCCTTAGTTCGTGCGGTCGTTCTATTTTTTACTTTCTTCTTATTGTTACCTTCATGTGACTGGTTTCCGTTCGTAGCTTATCCTGGTTGGTTTCCGCATTCGAGGAAGTTTCTTTTAGATTAAAGCTGTTCTCATTATTGCCGTCCCTTGTATGATCTCAGTGATCACTTCTATTCTAATTTCTCCCAATCTTTTTTACATGTGTGTTGGTACTGTTCCTCGTGCTTCTACGATTATTAGTATTATATTGACTTTCTTGATGCTCCATACCCCTTTCAATTCCTTGGCAAGTTTCGTGTATTGGCGTCGTTTTTCCATCTCCTTGATCTTCATTGTGTGGTCTGCTGGAACGGCGTAATCTATCATTTGGCAGATTCTTTTTACCTTTTTGCTGACTATTATAACATCCGGCCTCCTTCCTTGTATGAGTTTATCTGTTTGCAACTCAATATTTCAGATGGTTTTGTGTTTTTTTATTTTCCAGTACTGTCTCTGGTTTATGTTTGTACAATTAGTCCGCGTGTTCCAAATACAGTAATCAGCGAACTGCTTTCCCCGCGAAATCGTGTATGTTCTTGTTATTTTGGGGGCTAGTTTGCTGGATTCACGTATTATGTGGTTTACTCTTTCGTCTCTTTGTCCACACAGTATGTCTGTATCGTTTGGGGTGTTGTGCGTTTTGCTTGGTCATTAATTTTTTAGTCCTCTTATCTAGCTTCCTGGGTTATTCTTTCATCTCAATAGTCCAAAATATCTTATCAATTATGCTGCCCTATTATTATTATTATTATTATTATTATTATTATTATTATTATTATTTTTACTCACTATAAGTTCTTCACACAGGCCGTCATAAGTGATTGCTCACTGATAATCACTAGTGTTGTTCCCTGGAGTCTGAGTGACAACAAGTCTCGCCAGATTTCCAGTGCTCTTGTTACATATCAATTAATATACTTCGGACTGACGAAACCCCGAGGCCAACGCTTCCCGCAACATCACAATTACGAAAGTCGAAATAATACGAAAAGTTTTTCAAAATAATACGAAAGTTTTTCGGAAGCGCCGACCAAGGCTTGTCTCATTAAATCGATCTGAAGTTCTAAATATCTTTTACAGATGCATGAATAATTAACAGTTTTTACTTTTATCTGTTCATTCTTTAAATTACATCAAACACTATTCTTTTTAAAACATTTTATTTTAAACACATTTCTCGTTAAGCAACTTATATTAGAGTATGTTCTTTTTAAACGTCTTATTTTAAACTTTCCGTTTTAAAACATTTTTCTTTATTTTTACATTGTCACAGATTTTCTTTTCACTTTATCAAATTATGACTAGAAAATGTTCAATTGTACACAAAAACTTACCTTATTATATTTTCTTCATCTACTGGTTGTCGTCGATATCTGTGCCGTGGGATTCGTTAAGTTTCTGGCCGTGATCGATTCTGGTGACCTTTGTTCTTTTGATAAACTTTGTTTTCAGGCAGGAGACAAAACTCGGCGGCAGGTTTTTTTTTCAGCGAGATATTCGATCATTTTATGCGATGTCTAGGTTGTGGAGTAGTTTCATTGCCGTTTTCGTTAGTGTGTTGATTTTTTCTTCCTTTCCGTCTCTGCGTGTTGTTGTGGCCGCGACCTTGATCTCATCGGTGGGGCTAGATATAAGACTTTCCCGTCGCCCAGATAGGAGTCGTAAGACATTCTGAGGAGAGTCACGGTGTTTATTCTCCTGGAGAGATAAATTCACGTGAGAGACAGACCATTCATCTTAACTACTTTTTTATTCTATACCTTAGTTCAAAATGTAAGGTACATACTTTTTATGATGAGATAATCGAAGGACTTGATAAACAGACATCTTCGAGGCTGGTATCCCTTTCGCGATCTCCAACTGTTTCAAAGTTTAAAGGCATACTTTGCAACGTCTGACTTGACAAAGCTATATCCAGATCTCATTTGAAACTTTCGTTTATTTTTCAGCGATAAACGATGGCGTCATCGTTTACTCGATTTGTCTGCCTTTGTCTCTAACCATTATTGCCCCCAATGCCACGTTCTTAGTCAATTTTATTATTTTTTGGAGACTGATTCTTTTTCCAAATTTATGTCAGCTTAGCTTGCACCAATCTTGACCTTTTTACCAATTTATACTAGTTGAGGTACTCTTTTATGACATAGGGCCTTTCATAATGCAACATCAACTTTTGCATGCTTTTAGTTGTATTTATTATTTTGAATATCAATATCAGATCAATTCTTTTTACTTTACACATTGAAGCTGTATCTTAACACTTTCACCGTTCCTTGCAGACAAACATTTTACAGAACTTTAAAAGATAGTCTCGTAAATCTATTTAAGCCGTTTATGGTGGTTTACGTTATGGTTCCAATCGTTCCAAACGGCAATAACCTTGACTTCTGTACATTTCCATAGTCTAACTAATTCTCATTAGAATCTTGATATTTATTTTTTTTCATGTTTATTTCTTCTGTACTTTAGTATCGAACAAGTAAGCTATGTCAGTGATTAATCAAGTTCTCTTGTTCTTGTTTAGAAATATTAAGTCGGGTTTGGAATGTTCAAAAACCTTATGTTGGTATGCGCATGTACCAAAGAAATTTGACATTACCGTTCTCCTGTGCCATTTCTTGTTTATGCTTATACCACTTCTCATTGTAGTCCAGTTCATAAAGTTTGCATATATTCTAGTGTAGTACCTGAGCAACTTTGTTGCGTCTTTATTTTCATATCGATGTTGTGCTAGCATAAGACATTCTGATACAATATGTGTAAAGGTGTATTCCCTTTCATTACATAATCTGCACATCGGTGATTCTGCAGGTTTGTCAATGTAGTGTTTGATGGACTTAGTGTGGATGGCTTATTACTGGACTGCCATTAAGGTGCTCTCAGTCAGTAGGTCTTTTAGAATCACCCTTGACTAACCAATTCCAGCTTTTATTATCTCTAAGTTCAGTATTCCTAAAGAGTGCACCGTGCATATTCTTTCCTAATATTTTCCCCTCTCTTTTGCAACATGTTTCACCCCAGCTCTTTTCACTTCAAGAAGAAGGCTCCCATTACTTTCAGAAATATATTTAGATAGACAACCTTCTTCTATATTCACGGCATATTCAACACTGAGTTACTTAATTTTAGGTAGATACAATCGATCTGTATCTCTTTTTTCTTTGCAAAAGCTCCATAAATTGTAAGCATTTTTCGTGTTTTCGTGTCTAAGCATTTTAATTCATTTATATTTCAGTCAAGTATCATAGCTATATATCTAATGATAGCTGCTGTTCGGGCATAGATAGCATAAAGTGTATTCTGACTGTGGAGGTGCGATTTAAGAATAATTCTTACGCTTCTGTTGTACTCAGCTGTCGCCTGATTTTTCATTTCCTGTTTTAAAATCTTATCTGCTTCTAATATTATCAAGTATATACAGCCACTCTCATGTTCAAAATTCTTGATTAGATCTATTGTTGGGAGTTCAAGGCAATTAGAGTTGACGAGTATAACTTGTTTTATAACAAGAATAGCACATTTGGTGATAATCTGACCGTATTTATTGGGGTATTAGGTTAGATTTCATTCTTCCAAAAAAACTTTAAGGTATATAGTGGTTGACCGTAGGTTGTTATTTCCAAGTTCATATCCTGCTTTCACATTTCCTAACAGAAGTGCCATCGTGATCAAACTGATGATAATTAGCAAAAGAGAAAGAATATCGTCTTGGAAAACCCTCTCTTGATTTTCACTCTACCTGATGCAATACCTATTGAAGTTAAATTGGTTTTCTAATTTTGCATGCTATTGTTTCAAGCTGTGTGATTATTTGGGGCTATTCCGGAAACTTTTAATCATTTGTTCATCCATGAATGAGGCACAATGTCAAATGCCTTCGTATAATCTACCGACCATATGACAATGTTAGTTGTTCTTCGTTTACCGTTTCTGAAGATAATTTTATCGATCAGAAGCAGATCTGTTGTGCACCTTGATCTTTTTCAGCAACCTTTCTGTTCTCTCAGGAAGACATTTTTTTTCTAAAAATTATCATAGATAATTTCAGACAATATCGTAGTGAAAAGTTCCCACATAACTGAAAAGCAAGTGATTGGTCTAAAGTGTGTCACTTTACCCCCCTTTGTATTGTATTATCGAACAAAGATATACTACACTACTCCCTCATAGGAGGATGTAATGCATCGGAAGATTGTCACATGACAAAAAACGATACTACTCTACCTCCTGAATTAAGCATTTGTCTGAAATCGTATAGAAAACTGAATTGAGCATAAGAGATAGTGCAACCGTATCTTAATAAAAGTAATATATTGTTTCGGCTTCAGACAGATACCGAATCTCCATTAGTACTAGATTTTCGTAGCTGTCGATCTTCTCGGAAGGTGAAAACAAACATCAATAAGCGTATAAGTGCAGACATTTTCATTTAAACTTCCGATCTTTTAATTGTTATTTTATTACTTTTTTTCTTCTCTCATATATTTTTTCGTCAGCTGTTCTTGTGTTTAGGTCACTCCCCTTAACCAGCCCGGAACCAAACCCAATGACAGATGGTCCTTTTTACTGATCAGACATTCGCGGTCTATATCATTTCCATGGTTACGAATCCGGTCCTTTTCTGGGCAACCTTAAAACAATAATCCTGCGATCTATCTGTTTTTTTTTTAATAAACCTTATCATTTTTAGAATAAGCTACAACAATATACTTGCGAAAACAACTTATCTTTCCAATACTGTTCTTTTCAGAATAACTTCTCTTTTTGTTTGCTGCGTTTTTTATGCAACGTCAGAGCAAATTCCACACCCGACCAGAATGGTTGGAGATGTAAATCCATCAGAATGCATTTCGGTTTATTTGTTAACAAGTCAACAATTTTAATATGTTGTTAATATTAAAAAAAGATTAAATCTGTGACCCTTTGAAATTTTAAAGAAAGTTGAAAGCATTTAAACTTGTTAATGGATAGTCATTTCTAGCTTTAAAATTCTTAGAAAAAATATAGTATTAAAA
>OY744532.1:2472500-2497500 GCA_963556195.1 Sepiola atlantica | reverse complement strand
TTAGGCGCTAGTGAGCGAATGATCGCTCATTTAATTGCATATTGCTACCTAAGCGGCGAGATGGTTATATCTCTTATTTAAATGCAGTTTACTACATTATATAGCCTCCTTCATGAAACGTATATTATTATTTGGCTTTCATTTCTATTATTTATTTATTTTCATATCATTTTTATACACACAAAAGTTTTTAAAAATAAAAATAAAAGCAAAATAATAATATACGTCCAATCAAGGGAAGCGATATAATGCAGTAATATGCATTTAAATAAGGGAGCTAACCCTCTAACCGCTTAAGTAGCGATATGTAATTAGCAGATCGTTTATTCGCTCACTAGCGCCTAAAAAAACTCTTTTTGGGTGCTATGGTTCGCCACATTTAAAAGCCATTGTATCAGGTTTTCTATTGCCCGCTATGGAAGACACGCAGAATCAACAACATTGCACGTCAAATATCAGTGCTGTCGAACGGCCAATTGCTTAGACAATAACCGCGATATCAAAGTATATAACGTTGACAGGTGTATAAGATAGGTTTAATAGTCAAGTCGGCTGTCACATTGGACATGTTTAAACTGACAACATCGGTGACTGTATTTTCTCTGTGTCTTTCATTTTCATATATACTTGCTCCCTCTTTCTCTCCCCTCTCCCCTCTCTCTCCCCCTCTCTCTCTCTCTCTCTCTCTCTCTGACGATCACCACAGCGAGGAAAGAAACAGTTTTGTCTTTGCTTTTGTACGAAAACGGTTGTGTTAGACCCAGATCACTGACTCGGACTCTCAAAATGTTATTATAAAAGTTTCTTCGTAATGCAAAAAAATATTATTATTATAGGATGCTTATCTTTTCCCTCAATATAAGCCTTCAATTGTCTCAGTCAAATGATAAATTTCCTGTAGAGAATTAATGACGCCTAATTACGCCGTGTATCCCGATCAAGAAAGCAACCGAATATCAACCATTCGCTAAAGACTAATGCAACCATCGTTTAATCCGGAGAGCTTCTGTGCCGTGATCAAAACGTAACAGCCCGTTCAGGGAGATCTCGACGGCGCACAAACACGAAGTTACTCTATCCGGTAAACGATCGGGGCACATATGGTTCCGTGACCAGGATAATATCCAACGTTATCACGTACAGAACCGTAAAAAATATGAATCGGCTACACAAATCAACCACGGAAAAAGCAGTCATCAAAAGAACAGCACCATTGACTTGGAACAATCTCCACAAGCATCCACAGAAGAAAAAAAAGGAACGCCTGTAAACCCTAGAATCGAGTAAGCCTTGTGGGTATACTTTGGCAAAATCTAAAAAGCCGCAGCGAAGACATTTTAACCATAAGAAGCAGGAACAGGACTACACATAGTCACCTGAGGAAGTAGCAAATGACTTCACCCCAGGAAAAGGAAAAATCAGACGTCTGGTACTTGGACATGGAATTATGTCAAGTCCTCCGAAAGAGAAGGACTCTGGAGAAATATGACCCCTAGAGGACATAGATATCAGGGAGGTACTAGAAGCTGTCTGAAACAGGCCCACCGAATAAAGAATAAACCGAAAATATAAACCTGACAAATTAATATAGCCGATGCACACAATCCCCCATACCAAGGGTCCGGAATGGGTTTTATAGTAAGAATAAGGAGTTGACCTATAGAGGCAGTTACCGAAACTGGATAGGAGGTATCGCTCCTAAAAACATCAGTTGTTTAGTAGTTAAAAACAGGAAAATGGGAACTGTAGGGTCCTAATCTAACAGTTACTTTGGCAAAGAAGAACAAGAAAGTACTAGATAGCTGCGTTGAGGCTACATATCAATCTGGACTTAGATCGGGAGTTGACTGGAGTTGACAGGTTTAAAAGGAACCGTGCTTAAATAACCTACAACCATAACGAATTAAAGGTAAAAGGGGTGAATATACAACTTGGTATTAATACCAATGGTAAATCGAAAATTCCTCACCAGAGAAAGTAGTGTTCCCGCCATGCATCGCTACTGATAAATCTGTTTATCAGTAAAAATTAACCCCGTCAATATCAGACCCCAGTCTAAAAAGAAAAACCGGTGATACAGGCAGTTAAAGTGTCTTTCCACATACCCACACGACAGATAACTGTTGGCCGAAGTAGCGTCAGAAATACTGCTACATTTACACCGGACTTACAGGCCAAAAAGGGATTCACAATAAAATCCCATATAACAGACAATCCCACCCTAACTCAGATAAACTAATTGGAAAAACACCTTAAAAGATTCCCGAAATTACCCTCTCTCCTCCAACACACATACTAACTTATCAGTATCAGACTTAAAAAGATATTGAAAAAGCCGAGAAGTTCGTACGAGAGTGCACTGGGCACGATGGTACAAGGTCACTTACTAAGAAGTGTCAAAAAATTCATTACATTTAATAAAGGAAAAAATTAAATTAATAACGTCAAAGTGCATGGGTATTACAAAAGAAAGAATAAAGGAAGGACATCAAATTATGTCCTTTTAAATAGAAGGTAAATGAAGGAGAGAAATAAAAAAAAGTCGAATGTTAAAACGAGTATTACTTATGTAAATAATGAGGAATGCACAAGTTATATCATTATGATAGGAAAACAGATGTTATGACCTTTAGAGCAAAGGTCTCAAAAAAGGGGGGCGATTATTTAAGAACGATAGTGCTCCTTTTGTCAGAGCTATGGTTCCCCACATTTAAAAGTTATCGTACTATGCTTCTATTGCACACACAAAAGTTTTAAAAAATAAAAATGAAATAAAAACAAAATAATAATAATAATAATAATAATAATAATAATAACTTAAATGTGTTTTAATGTTGATATATACTGTCTATTGATTTCTGACTGCAGAAATCCTTAAGTCTATACTGGCCTAAAGTTTTTGTCTGTCTCTCTCTTAATTCTCTATCTATACTTACTTTCGAGAGGAAAACGTATCTTCAACTTTCTATTCCCTTTTCGTATACAATGAACTCATACTATGTCCTTATATAACATATATATATATATATATATATATATATATATATATATATATATATATAACCTTATTTGTGTGTGTGGTAGTGCACAATAACACTCATTAAAATGAATGAGACAATCACTATCCCTGTGACAGGACCACAGGCAAAATAAGCCTGGGTCTGGTGTGGCCACACACACCAAAAATATGAATAATGCACAATAATATCAATACAAGCCGTGGGACTCAGGAGAAAGACCTGAGTGTCATGATGGGCAGGTGCTCCCTCGTTAGCCAACATGGGGGACCCGGTCCGCATCCTGCGAATGTTGGCCCTTCTCATTTCAGAAACAAGACAACGGACAAGAACCAGGTTAGTAACCTCTCTGATTCCAGGTACGACAAGGACACAGACCAAAGACAGGAAAACCAGAGCGAAAACAGCAAACTGGAAAGATATAGAAAGAAATGGACCACGAAAGAGAACAGACTGGTGATGGAGTGCTATTATAAAAGCCGCTACCCTACAGAAAGAGGCTACCGAAAACGAATGAAACATCTGTGGGACATTGCTAGTGACTACCATACAACGGAACAAAGGATAGCAGATCAAGCAAGACAGATCCTCAAGCGAGGATGGTTCTCGAAGATGGAACTGACGGAAATCAGACAGAAGGCTAATGGCGAAACGGAGCAAGAAACACCACCGAAGGAGACACCACAGGAAGAGGACGGGCAAAACATACACACTGAAACTGAAGAGATTGAAGACTACGGAATCACAGAAACAGATGAGACAGAAGACTGCAGAACCACAGAACCTGCTGAGATAGAACTCAACGAGAAAGAAGCAAGTGAAGTGGTGAACATTAGACTATACATGTTAGAAAACAAAACAAAACTCCCATCTCTCAGGAATGAAGTAGCGAAGAAGTTACAAGCAGAAACAGAAAGAGTAAACAGACTCCTCACACACATCCCAACAGAAACTATTACAGACCTAAACAACCTGATATATGCAGGGGCAAAATCGGTAAGTATGAAACTAAGAAACGATGAGAATGGACAAAAGAGAGGACCGACGAAACCTGGATGGGAAATCAGACTGGAAACCCAGATCACCAAACTGCGGAAAGAAGCTAAAACCGTGAACAGACGGAAGGAGGACATGAAACGATTAAGAAGCAAAAATCAGAAACGCAAGGAAAAACTAAATGAGAAACATTAAGAAATAAAACAAAGGATACCAGCAATAGAAGGAAAACTGAGACGATACAGGTACAAATCAGAACAGAGCAAACAGAACAGGACCTTTGAAAACAATAAAAGCCAGTTTTACAAAAACGTAAATGGAGAAAAAACAACAACAGAGCAACCGAACCCAACAGAAACAAAACAATTCCGGAGCAAGATATGGGAAGTACCGAAAAAGCACAACAAGAATGCCCAATTGTTGAAAAACATGAAAGATGAACTGCAGGCAATCGAAGAAGGAACCGAAACGGAAATTAACAAAGAAACGATCAAGAAAACCCTAAGAAAAACGGCAAACTGGAGAGCACCAGGCCACGATGGAATACATGCATACTGGTTTAAAAAATTCACGACCCTGCATGAAAGAATAGCGCAGAAACTTAGTGGATGTATCCGAAAAACAGACGTACCAGAATAGATGACGGAAGGAAGAACAACATTAATACAAAAAGACCCCAAAAAGAGAACGACCCCCAGCAACTACAGACCGATAACATGTCTACCAATAATGTGGAAAATTCTCACAGCACAACTGAGAGAACAAACCTACCAATCCCTAGACAAACGTGGACTGCTCCCCGAGGAACAAAAAGGATGCCGGAAAGTACAAAGAGGGGCACATGATCTATTATACATTGATCAAAAGACCCTGAAGGAGGTGAAGAGCAGACAAAAGAACATAACCAGGGTATGGATTGACTACAAGAAAGCCTACGACAGAATCCCTCAAACATGGATAATTGAATGCTTAAAAATATACAAGATACCAGGCAGGATTATTAATCTCATCCAGAAAGCAATGGACACATGGAGACTAAAACTGACAGCCGGAGGACAACACCTGTCTGAGATAAAAATACAGATAGGCATTTTTCAAGGAGACTCTCTATCACCACTATTGTTTATAATAGCCAAGATGCCATTCAACTACATACTCAGAAAGTGTGATGCCGGATACAGAACAAAGAATAAACCACCTGATGTACATGGATGACCTTAAACTGTTTGCAAAAAACAAAAAAGAACTGGATAAGCTGATAAATACAACCAGGATATTCAGCCAAATGGAGTTTGGAATAGAAAAATGTGCACTGCTAGAGATTAAAAGAGGAAAACTGGAGACGACAGAAGGTATAAAACTCCCCAACCAAGAGGAGATGAGGGCGCTAGGAGAACAAGTAGTTATAAATACCTGGGAGTTCTGGAAGCAGACACAATCAAATATACAGAAATGAAAGAGAAGATTGGAAAAGAATATCTACGAAGAACAAGGAAACTCTTATAAACTAAACTATATAGCAGAAACCTAGTAAAAGGGATAAACACATGGACTGTATCACTAATAAGATACTATGGACCATTCATATGCTGGACCTAAGAAGAACTCAGGCACATTGACCAGAGGACTAGAAAACTAATGACTATGCACAATGCATTGCACTCAAAAGACGATACGGACAGACTCTACATGAAAAGAAATGAAGGAGGTAGAGGACTGGTAAGTATAGAAGACTGTGTGGAAGACACCAAAAAAGAGCTGGAGAAATATGTAACCCAGAACACGGAAAGACTGATCATCACGGCAAGAGACACCAGCCCAACAAACAACTCCGGAAGCACTGAAACCAGAAACAAAAAGACAAGAAAGGAAAAGTGGGAAGAAAAACGACTACATGGACGCTTTATAAGACTCACAAGCGATGAAGCCAATGAGAACAGCTGGGCATGGATAAGAAAAGGACACTTGAACAGAGAAACGGAATCTCTGCTGACGGCCGCACAGAACAATGCGATTAGGACAAACTTTATTAAAGCAAAGATAGATAAAACCCAGGAAAACAGCAAATGCCGATTGTGTGGACAAAGACACGAAACGATAAATCATATAATAAGTGAATGCAGCAAGCTAGCACAAAGGGAATACAAGAACAGACATTACAGCGTGGGGAAAGAAGTACACCGGGAAATGTGCAAACAATTGAATTTCGAATATGCAAAAAAACGGTACAAACACAAACTAGAAACTGTACTAGAAAACGAAAAACACAAAATCATATGGGATATGAATGTACAAACAGACAAACCCATAACAGCAAGGAGACCGGATATGATAATAATCAACAAGGAAGAAAAATCCTGCAAAATCGTAGACTTTGCCGTTCCAGCGGACCACAGAGTGAAGATCAAAGAGACGGAAAAAAGAAGCCAATATACTGAACTTGCCAGAGAACTGAAAGAAATATGGAACATGAAGAAAGTCAGTATAACACCAATAATCATAGGAGCACTAAAAACAGTCCCCAAAAACATGGAGAAAAGACTAGGAGAAATAGGAATCAAAGGGATAACTGAGACCATACAAAGGACAGTAATGATCAAAACAGCTACAATCCTGAGAAATGTCCTCGAATGCGGAAACCAACCCACATAAGCAACGAATGGAGAACAAACACATGGAAGCACAAGACAACAGAACCGGGGAAAATACAACTGCGAGAGAGAGGCGCAAGCATAGGCTGGCGCCACGAAAATTATGGACAGGGGGTCGAGGAGGGAAAGCGCAAACCAGACCTCCACTGGAAGAGCGCGGACAGCTCTGGGACCTTGGGGAGGCTTGTTGCCACCCGGGCCCCAGAAGAGACCAATGGCCTTTATCACCGTGAAATCGGTGGTAGGTGGCTGTTGCGATACGCAAGGTCATCAGCGGTGATGAACGAAAAGAGGTGGAGCATACTGGAAGTCTGAGGAGACTTGTTGTCACTCAGATGCCAGGGAATACCACAGGTTGTTGGCAGTGGGTCATCACTGACGATGACCAGTGTGATAACTCCTAGTGAGTAAATAATAATAATAATATACGTCCAATCAAGATAAGCGATATAATGCAGTAAAATGCATTTAAATAAGGGAGCTAACCCTCTCACCGCTGAAGTAGCGATATGTAATTACATGATCGTTTATTCGCTGACTAGCGCATAAGAAAACTCTTTCTGGGAGATATGGTTCGCCATATTTAAAAGCCATTATACCAGGATTTCTATTGCTTTCATGGGAAGACCTGCAGAATTGACAACATTGCACTTAAAATATCAGTCGTGTCGGGCAGCTAATTGTTAGGAATATAATCGCGATGTCAAGTCACACAGGTTGATAAGTGCATAAGATTAGTTTAAAGGCAATATCGGCTGTCGCATGAGACATGTTGAAACTGACGACATCGGTGACTGTATTTTCTCTGTTTCTGTCTCCCCTCCTCTCTCTATCTTTCGTTTATAACACAAAAAAAAAAATATATTATTTCTATACGATTCTTATCTGTTCCCTCATTACAAGCCATCAATTTCAGCTTATTATCCATGAACATTAATTCTCTGGAGAGAATTAATTACACCTGATGGCACCGTGTGTCTAGATCAACTAACCAACCGAGTATAAACCAAAATGTCTATAACAAATGTAACCACTGTTTACTATGAAGAGCTTATGTTCCGTGTCCAAAACGTAACAACACTTCCAGAGACGTATCCCCGGTGCATACACACCAAGTTACTATATCTGGCAAACGATCAGGTCACAATAAAACATCTAGCAAAATAAACAACAGTGGCCAGGCGTATAGTAATTAAACAACACCTATTTACAGCAAGGAGAAAAGAAGCAAAAATATACGCATCAATTTGTACAACTAAATTAAAAGGTTCTGGAAAGGCAGTAAAATGCATTTAAATAGGGGAGCTAACCCTCTCATCGCTGAAGTAGCGATATGTAATTATATGATCGTTTATTCGGTCACTAGCGCCTAAGAAACCGAAAAGGTTCTGGAAAGGATTAGGAATAATGAAACAGATTCCCAAGAAAGACTAAATCTGAAAAGACACCGCTCTCATGAAATAAGCAGATGAGGAAAACAACAAAAATGTCAAAACATATAAAATCGCGTGTACGTGTTTTCGCGTGGTGCGTAGTTAGCAGTTATGTCTTTCTTTTTTATGTCATTTTTCTCGCGAAGAAGAAATACATCTGTGTGTAGCTTCAAAGCGGGACGATTTACTCAGAGTTACTTTACTTTTTATACGGGAATCTTTTGCTATCACATTGTGCATTCAAGATATTCATTTAAATATCTATCTGTTACGCGGCATAATTCTCCATACAGCTCATAGACCGTTCCTGGTCAAATCAACAGCCTGGTGTGTGCCTAATACATTCCCCCATAACTTGGTACGTTTTCACAGCGCTTAGTATCTCTAAGTCACTGTCGTTGTAAACAAAATCTACATTAGGTCTTGTGTTTATGTCAATAAGTTAGCAATTAGAAAGATCTGTTGGTTCAACATCAAAGTACTTCGTGAATCTTTGCCATTTGAAAGATATGTGGAATAAACATAAGCAAGAAGTGTTCGATAAGTGGAATCCTTCTAATTCTTTCACCAAAATCAGACAGTGCGAAAAAGTAAAAGGAAACTATTATTATTATAATCTAATGGAAAAACGGCTCCAAAAAAAAAGTGTAGGTAGAGGTTGCGTCTTTTGCTTAAGGTTGAAAATGTATCTAACGTACCGTGCAATGGAAATATTTAAATAATAACGGTGCAACAATAGTGTGTGTCCTACAATAAAATATTCCCAGTGTGCTGATGATAGTGGCAGGATATCTGTATGTATTACTATCTGTATGTATTACTATCATAAGAAAAAATAGAGAGCAGGACTCAACTTTTAAAAAATCGATGAAATTTAACGAACAAAATCTATATTCTCTGAAACTACGTACGAATATTTGGGCTAAAATGTAACTTTATCAGACAGATGTACCCGTCAATGGTCAAACAGATATACCCGTTAACTGTCAAACAGATATACCCGTAAATGTTAAAACAGATATACCCGTCAACTGTCAAACAGATATACCCGTCAATGGTCAAACAGATATACCCGTCAACTGTCAAACAGATATACCCGTCAACGGTAACACAGATACACGTGTCAACAGTCAGACAGATATGCTCGTAAACTGTCGGACAGATATATCCGTCAACAGTCAATTTGCTACAGACGAAATAAAAATCAGGTGCCATTGTTAGATAGCAAGATAGCGCCGGTTGGGGAGGGCCCTAAAAGATGTGGTGAAGAAAAGCTAAAGTCAGCAAAATAACGTTACCTCTATTTTTCACTTTTTAAAAAAAATTTATTTTCATGCATTTGCTGGGGACGGGGCATTCTTCCAAATGCCATACAATCACCCGCTATTTACAGACTCAAACTGAGAGCTCTTTTCAGGATTCTAGCTGTTCCCTTGAGTGCAGTTGTTTGGATGTCTCTTGCACTTGGTTCACCCGGTATACTTGCTAAATAGTTTTTCAAGTTCTTCATGAGTTCAGTGGCTTCTATGATAACTGGAATGATGGAGATCTCTTTGAGGTTCCAGTTTCTTTTTATATCATACATTAGACCTTGATATTTTTTATTTTCTTCCTTTCAGCTCTGTTTAGGTCCCACATCATTAGGGACACTGACCTCAACCAAAGTTGCCACTTACTCTCTCTTGCTCCATATGAAAATGTCAGGTTTTCCGTTTGGAGAGCGATAAGTTGTTTCGTGCTGACATCCGAGCTGAACAGACGCGAGATCCGATTGTTTCGCCAACCGTGGGAGGGGGTAGCATGGGCAATGGGCACAGGTGGCTGAAAAATCGCCCTGCCTTCCGTATGTTATGGTATCTCTCCCTCCAGTTCATTTTTATCCTTCTCTTTCGTACACACTATGTTTAACGAAAGCTCTTTAAAAGCAAATGCAGTGTCCATGTGGTTATCGATCAACGACCGATGGACACAGGCCAACAACGAGGAAACCTGGGGTGCCAAGCAGATGAACGGGTATATAACGATGTGTATAACTGATGTGGTGCTTGTTCACTGAACTATTGTAACGTAATATCTGTTTTAAAAGGTTGGATATGCCACCGAAGCAACGTATGTTTCTAGCGAGAAGAGATAAAGAAAACAGAGAGAGAGAGAGAGAGAGAGAGAGAGAGAGAGAGAGAGAGAGAAGGACACATGGAGAAAAGAAATTAAAAAATTGACAGAGACAAGCAGACAACAACCTATTTTTGTGAGAAAACTTTCGTTCTTTTTATTACTGTGATTTGTCGAGTTAAAGATAGTAAGGATAGACGAAGAGAAACACAAAAGTGGGACAAGTAAGAAAAATAAAAGAAAGAAAAAAAGAAAAGGATAGAGTATCTGTTGTGGACAGAGTATTGATGAACTTATTTAGAAAAAAGGAAAGTAAGAAAATACGTTACAAATATTGTATTAACTGTTGAACAAAGTTTAGTTGACGAAAAAAAGACGATAGAAAAACGAATTGACTTTGGATTTAGACTAAAATAAAAAGAATGAAAAAGTAAGTAGAAAGAAACAATGGCGTTTATGTAAAAGAAGTTACATTTGATGTGTTGCGTTTGGTTCAGAAAGAAAAAAAGACGATTTTATGATTAGAATTGTGTAAAATTAATGTCGCTATTTTTCTTTTAAATATGTGATTGTCGATCGGAGGGGATGATGTGCCGTTAATAAATTGTGTTATTTTTTGAATTTTTTTGTGTTACATAGTTTTGTCTTTGACCGACATATTTACAATTCATTGTTTTGTCATGTTTCAGTGTTGACAGGGGGCGATGGGTGCGTTTGAATTGGGAGTTCGAGGGAAATAGAGAGAGGGAGGGGGAGACAGAGAGAGAGCGAGCAAGAAAATGTTGTTTTGAAATAAGAAATGAAAGATTGTCAATTTTATTATTAGATACAGGGAAGAGTAAGAAAGGGTAGAGTTAGAGCTGCGGGAAAGTGGAGGATTGATAAAATGTGTGATAGTATATATATATATATATATATATATATATATATATATATATATATATATATGCATACATATTGTTTCCCTTTCCATAATTGTGGGAAAGGGAGTGAATCTTATAAATAGGCTGTGTGAAAACGTAAAGTTTTTATCTTGTTGAATTATCTCATTTTACAAATGAGAAAAAGAAAGAAAGAAAAATTAAAACGTGTGATTTTAAAATTTTATAGAAGGAAGAAAAGAAAAAGTTGTTTTTTGTTGGTCAATTGTATTACAGTTTTTTTTTTAAACTTTGCAAATTTATAATTTTTGTGATTCTTGTGATTTTTTTGTGGAATCGAAATGTGGTTTGTTGAATATTTTAGTTTTTAAAAATAGAAAAGATGTTTGCGTGAATTAGAAATTTAGTTGAATGGGGAAAAAGGTTTTTTAGTCATTTTTTTTCAGTTTAGTTGAACTTTGAAAATGCTTCGAAATGTTATTATTTATGTTATATCCAATGTTGCATAGTGCCTGTATTTTGTTGTAGTTTGGAGAGAGAGAGAGAGAGAGAGAGAGAGAGAGAGAGGGAGAGAGAGAGAGGGGTTACCAAGATAATGGCTTTGAATGAAAAACACAAATGTTCGATTAGAGTAATCGTGTTAGCCAATAAATTACGAAAGAAAATCGAGGGCAATTTGCTGGTGAAAAATGAACTTGTTTTCGGCTCGAGGCGGATTGATATGGGCATCAGAACGGCCGGAATTGCTGCGATAGTTAGATAATCGGGTTAGGTCAATGTGGAAATAATAAGAACCCCTTGGAAGATGATCAAAAGGCATCTGGCGCCGGCTCCGGGTTATGGGAAGCCCCTTGAAAGAAGGATAGTGAACAAGGTACGTGATGCCAGCTCCGGATTATGCGGAGCCCCTTGAAAGAACGATAGTGAAAATGCATGTAAAGCCGGCTCTGGGCATAAATTAAACAAACCATAGGGGTAAGAAGTTAGAGGGTCGTGTCTGCAGTCCATATTGAAAAGTAGATGAGGGTCAAAATGTATCTTCTTCGTTCGCGTGAATCAGATGATTCTGGTGTTGGCCCTAGTTTCCCCGATGTTTTTCTAGTTAGAAATCTTTCTGGAAAGGCATCAGGTACTTACGGGAAGGACCAGGAGAAAGGTTACTAACATGCTTAATTGAAAGTGGTGCTGTGGAACCGACTGGATTTGAACTTAGAATACCCAGGTCTTCAGTCCGTATCGTTTCCACTTAACCACCGTCACCTCCCGTCAAAATATATAATAGATAGTAATAGAAATATTTTACGGAAAATTAGATGGCTGACTAGAAAATAAAATATAGGAATATTAAATGGGTGTTTTGTTCTTATTTTTAATGATAGAATGAAATGAATGTTGAAATAGGGGGCGTGGAAAAATACCGCTTGAGTAACTATTTTCATATAATAGAATGAAAGCTATCTAACATAACGAGAGGACGGGTGGAGAGGGCTTTAAAAGGTGGGGGTGGCTATATACGGAAGTCAGGAAAATAACGTAACTTCCGTTCGGAGAGCGGTCTGTCTCTTCGCTGCTGACATTTGAGCTGCAAAACCCGAGAACTGATCATCGCGACGAACTCGGCACGGGGTGGGGGAAGCAGGGACAATAAGCACAGGTGGCCAGAGTTAGTCTGTCTTCTGTATGTTACAGTATCTCTCCCTTTAATTTACTATATATATATATATATATATATATCGTACACACTATTTCAGTCTTTGTCTATGTTCAATAAAATCTCTTTGAAACCAAATTAAGTGTCTATATTGTTATCAAATAACTGCTGAATGGCATAAGCCAGTAGCGACTAAACTTGCGTTGCAGAAATATGAACGAGTATATAACAGTGTATACATACACACAGGTAAGAAGTATCTAACACTATATATGTCAAAGAAAGCGAACAGATATAGTCGGCCGTCATAACAGTGTTCATCCATTAAGCAACATGTATTATTGCTTTTTGATGGCTTATTTACTTACTCATTAAAGCGCACAGCTGAGAAGTGTCTAACCAATGGGGGTACCGTAAATGGCTGCAGACAGGATGAGAAATATACCCTATATATGCCAAGAAAAGCGGGAGGCCATGTCGGCTGTTATAACAGTATTCAACAGTTAAGAAAATGTATTATAGCTTTTTTACGGCTTATTTTCTTACTCATTAAAGAGCACAGCTGAGAAGAGGCTACAAATAATTATTTTAATAATAAAAATTTAACTACTATTTACGTAGATATACGTTTCATCCTTGCGAAATCATCAGTGTAGAAATAACAATTCACGCTAATCGCACGTATCGAATCCCAGAATTATTATTATTATTATTATTATTATTATTATTATTATTATTATTATTATTATTATTATTATTATTATGTGTATATATATATACAAATAACAATAATAATAATTACTATCATTATTATTATTATTAGTAGTAGTAGTAGTAGTAGTAGTATTAGTATTATTAAATAATAATAATAATAATAATAATAACAACATGGAAAAACTAATCACCGCAGTAAGAGGAATCGTTCTAACGAGCAACTCGGGAAGCACCGACACCAGAAACAAAACGACAAGAAAAAGAAAAGTTGAAAGAAAAACAACTACATGGGCGCTTCAGAAGACTGACAAGAAAAGAAACCAACGAAAATAGCTGGGCATGGCTACGAAAAGGAAACTTGAATAGAGAAACATAATCTTTACTGATGGCTGCACGGATTAGGACAAACTACATTAAAGCTAAAATAGATAAAACTTAGAAAAACAGTAAATGCAGACTGTGTGGAAAAAGAGACGAAACAGTAAATCGTATAATAAGTGAATGTAGCAAACTCCCCCCCCCCAAATACAAGAACAGACATGACGGTGTGGGGAAAGCAGTACACCGGGAACTGTACAAACAATTGAATTTCGAATACGCAGACAAATGGTACAAACATAAACCAGAAACAGTATTGGAAAACTAAAAACACAAAATCATCTGGGATATGTATATACAAACAGACAATCTCATACAAGAAAAGAAAACCGGAGGTTATAATAATCGACAAAAAGGAAAAATATTTCAAAATCATAGACTTTGTCGTTCCAGCAGATACAGAGTGAAGATCAAAGAAACGGAAATACGAAGCAAATACACGAAACTAGACATAGCACTGAAAGGTATATGGAGCAGGAAGAATGCCAGTATAATACAAATAAACCTAGGAGCCCTAGGAACAGGCTAACAAACCTAGAGTAATTGGAATAAAATGAATCACTGAGACCATACAAAGGACGGCAATGATTAAAACAGCTGCAATCTTTAAATAAATCCTCGAATGTGGAAACCAACCTGCATAAACAACGAATGGTAACCAGTCTCATGGAAGTACAATAAGAAAACAAAACCACAGGAAAAACACAACCGCATTAACAAAAACTGCAAGAAACATCATGAGCCGCACCCCACCCGTCACCCTCCAATTTATTTTTAAAATGGTGCCGGTTTAGGCTGACACCACACAAAATATTTGAAGAGGCTCAAGGAGAATGAGAAGACAGAGAAGAGACATCACAAACCAGACCTCTACTGAAAGAATGCAGGGAGTGCTGGGACGTTGACGAGGATTATTGCCACCCAAATCCCAGAGAAGATCAATAGTTATTACCAGCAAGAAATCAATGGTAAACGGCTGTTGCAATAGTGCAACGTCATTTGCGGTAGTCATAAAAAGGAGATGGGGAGTACTGGAAATCTGGGGAGGCTTGTTGTCACCCAGACTCCAGGGAACACCACCGGTTGTTGTCGGTGAGCAATCACTGACGACGAATTGTGGTACAACTCTTAGTGAGTAGAAATAATAATAATAATAATAATAATAATACTAATAATAATAATAATAATAATAATAATAATAATAATAATAATAATAATAATAATAAATATAGAATGTGACAAACAAAATTGATGGTTTATTAAATGTACAAAAATATGTATTTTCTTTTCGATATCTTCTCATATTTAATCATGTTAGTCCTGATATCTCGAGAATAAAGTCACTTCTGTAGAAATTGCTATAATTATTATCTGTGTTGTATTTCAACTGCATCGCAAGTCGCAGTAACCTAGTAACCTATCACGAGCATGCAGCGCATAATTAATTGAATTCAACTGAAATATATAAGAATCTCAACGTCTGTGGGTATGCGTGTGCATGATGTTTGTGTGCTTTTTATAGAAATGAAAGCTTAAAGAATCTACATCAAATCTAAAAGTCTATTCTTATGTAAAGTTTATCTGGAAAGACAATGGAAGAATTCCCAAATCTCTAGGTGCACCCTAAGAGAGCTATCAGTGCATAACTCCCTAAAAATTGAAATACATCTTATTTGTATGACATTTATATCTTATCTAGAACATGTTCTTGGAAAGACAATAGATATGGTCACAAATATTTTAGTGCTCTCATAACTAAAAACTTAGCTAGGAGGGGTGATGGCGAACGTTCTATTGAAATTCAAATATATGTTATTTTGATCAAATTTATATCATATGTATCAAATCTTCCAAGGTTATTAATGTAAGCTGCCCCTAAAATCTTCGTTACCCTCTCTGTGTCGAATATCTATGTGCTGCAACCGCTAAGTGACCCATGGGGGGGGGGCAGAATCCTTTTAACACTTCAAGTACGTATATACGATTATTTTTTCGGTGTACTATTAAGAGTCGACTTGAGAAATATCTAAATCGTTTAGTTGGGAAATTATCCGACTGAACACATCGAGTGTGTGATTTAGATTCTACGCCTCGATTGTTTTTAAATCAAATTATATGAAATAAAACGCTATATGTTCTCTTTTTTAATATAATGAAATTAAAGTAAACAAATTTGGTATATTTAGTACGTACGCCTCTCCACCTGTTTGCCCCCTCTCTCTCTCTCTCTCTCTCTCTCTCTCGTATTATTTATTGCTCTCTTTATTCCTAAATTAATCTCTCTATATAAAAACGGAGAGAAATGCTTTGCTGTGTGCATGTATGTTATCAAAAAGTAAGACATACTTAAATATAAGTTGCATGTGAACATAATGGAAGTAGTTCTGCATCTCTAGCTGTCCCTAAAATGAGCTACTAACACTTTTCTAACATTTTACATGATGTAAGTAATCTATTTATTCGCGCGAGGTTAAGAGTATTAACATATATCTGAATAACTGAGTGAGTAAGATATGTAGTGTACCACACCATGGTTGCTGTTTAGGTAAACTCTCCTTAATATGGCGTTTGAAAACATGATTTCCTACACTCTAATCCAGGCAAGACTGTATAACTCTTTTAGTATATATATATATATATATATATATATATATATATATATATATATATATATATATATATATATATAGCGATCAGTAATAGTGATGACGTAATTTAATCTCAACTTTTTGTAATATAATTTAGAGGTCGTTTACCAGTTCCAGTACCTTGGCTCAACTGATTCGGACGTATAGCTCAACAAAAGGTTTGGTAAGGCATCCACAACCCTGTCTAAACTAACTAAAAGAGCCTGGGAAAACAACCACCTTACAACTTCTACCAAGATTACCGTCTACAGAACGTGAGTTCTCAGCATTCTACTGTATAGGAGAGAATCATGTATCACATACTTAACGCAGGAAAGGAAACTCCAGGTCTACCATATGAGGTGTATACGTATAGAAATGTGGTATCACATGGAATGACAAAGTGAATAACAATGATGTTCTGCAAAGAGCAGGCATTCCATCTATTTACTCTCTACTGCGTGGGCGACTCTTCACTGGTTGGACCATGTGGACATGGTTGGATGATGGATGCATTCCTAAAGATCTTCTCTACGGCGAACTTGTCTCAAGTTCAAGAAAAAGAGGCCGTCTTCATCTCCACTTAAAGGATGTCTGCAAGCAAGATATGAAGGCTTGCTCAATGGGAATCAATACATGGGAACACTCTGTAGCTCACAGAACACATGGGAGAAACAAATACGCCAGGGAATGATCATCAGTGAGAAAACCCTCCACAATGAAAATGTTGCGAGGAGAGCTAAGAGAAAAGGGAGCCAACAGGCAGACACACCAACCGAATTAACACAACATTCAACAGTCTTTGCATGTAAATGCTGTATTATGTAGATCGGGAATCGGCTTGTACAGTTACACAAGAAGATGCTTACGAACAATATCCTAAGATGGCGCTGCCCCATTATCGTTTCGACTGACGGATGCCAACAAATATATGTGTATCAGTCAGGGAGTCAACGTAATTTAAGTTTAACTTTGTGTTACATACAGTCCTTGCGGGGTCAGGAAGGTAACTACTTTCAGATTAAAAGACCTACAAATCTTTGACTCTCCGGCGGTCAAAACTTCCAACTTCCTTCACGAATAAAATCAAAAACAAATATACAAATTCAACTCGTGATGTGAAAAGCTCATTGGTAAGAAGCTCATTTCCACGACATCGAAACAGGGAATCAAACAGGGTAAACAGATTTTGGGAAAATTTTCTGGGTAGAAAATCTCCGGGATACAAGAAATGTGGGGTGAAAGACTCCGTGGTTACAAGATGTGGGGTCAAACTCTCGTGTGTTAAAGTCGCCAGGGTTAGAAAAATAGGATTAAACTCCCGGGCGAGGGGATGTAGGGTCAAAACCTCCTGGGTGAATAGATCTTAGCTTAAAAAATGCTCCGGATAAAACTCCCTAGTAGCTAAAACCGATTGGATTCATTTGAGTGTTTATTAAACGCTCAACGTCAATATTTTTTTTAATTCTGATTTTACAAAATAAAATCGATTCCCAGAATGTTAATATCCTAGTTCACCTAGTCGAAGATACGCTACTACTACTTCCTTTTTCTTTGTATTCTTTATTTGCGTCATTTATTTATTTACGGCATCTTCTTACTGTGTGGATATTACGTTGCTTATAATGTTACTACTACTTTTCTTTTCTTCTTTATTTACGTCAGTTATTTATATATACACTTCTTACGCCCTTATACAACCATAATTACTAAAATCAGAAGCGAACCCCTTAAGAAAACAGAATAGTAACGATGAGACAAACCATGAATTTAAAACTTATATTTGAAATTCAAGCATAGATTCTTTTTTTTAATTTAAGTATACATTCAAGTATAGTGTTTAACATCTATCCCTCTCCTCTAAAATCCTCGTTTCATTTGACCCTTCTCGCACAGGATGAAATGTTACTGTCCAAACAATCGAGTCAGCAAGTAGGATTATCGGAGGTTTAATAGTTTTTGAGGGAGTGTATAATTGTTTTACCTAAGTAACAACTAGAAAATGATACTGACTTTGAAATGTTTAGATTTCTTAAGTCTATCACTCCTTACTTTGAACTTAACAGCGACAAAACTTTACCTTGTTAACCACACATAACGTTGGTTGCGTAATCTATATTTTAGCACACTTTTTACCAGAGCGAGATGTCTTTAATTGATTTAAATAATGATTGTTCTGGTTTATTACAGTATCAGAGGTCCCTAGTGTGTCTCTTTATTATAAAACCACTATTCTAGCTAGTACCTTTGAAATCACATTCATCCGTGTAAATAAACGTGTTATGTCTTAAGGCGTTATCTATTGGAGTACACGGGGAAATAAATAAAAATTCGTGTTTTCTTTTATCCAGAGTATCAGGTGATCGGTTGTCACAAGCCGCCTTCGACGGTTAATATCCAACATCGGCACACCTGCGATTCGAAGATAATAACATTGAACCAAACATTGTAAATACTGCTTACAATCTTATACTTTCGACTAAAATACGAATGCATTATGAATAAATACTAATCACAACAACGATAGACAAAAACACATAGAAAAAAGAAGATTTAGATCAAAAGATACTAGCCAAAGAAGGAAGAATATATGGATACAGATATAAATCCCAGACATTTGACGATAATGAAATTATGTTTTGCTAACATGTAAATAGCGAACGGTAAAGACGGATACACCGAATCTGGAATAAAATAGAGAATATTGGAGCAATATGTGGGAGAAAGGGAAAGAAAAGAAATGAAACCCGTAACAGCTTAACATCAGGAAGAAAGCGAATAGTTACAATGGTAGAAAACTATGAATTTAAAATTTATTTTTGAAATTTAAGTAAACATTTGTGTATAGGCATTTACGACTGTTTGAGTGCGTCGAAATTTTGCACATATAGTAATTGTTATTTTAAAAGCAAGACATCATACTTTTTCTTAGTTCATTCTTCAGCAACACGTGATATTGAAATATGAAGGCACACAAATAGTGACAAAATTAATAAAACGGATAAAAAGTTCAAAGATACTAGAAAAGATTGTAACATTGAGATTAATAATTTATTATTCAGGAGAATGAGAAATAATTTAATAGAAAGTATCAAAACAATCAATTTAATTTAGGACTATTGTAGACATTTTATAAATATGTCTACTCGGTCATTAATGTTATGTCCAGATGAATTGCAAAAATTATATCTAATAACCAATTGCATTTATTCGCTAATGGTGTAATATACTTTGGAACATGTTGCCACATAAGTTTACAAACAGCAATAGCATATACCGGTTTACGATTAATTTAACGAATTACGATATTCAAGTCCACAGAAAAAAACGAGTGAGGGTTGCACCGTGTATTCTTCATCGGGGATTGACCCCAGAGTGTCCCGGTTACAAAATGGAAACGTGTACCTTTTGTCACGCGACGAGATTTCAAGTATGCAAATGAACCTTCTTTTACACGGGCTAATTCTCGTTGTCATAAAAAGAGTCGACACTTTGCTGAGGGGGGGGGAGAGAAAGGTTGACGTTGTGACCACGCCGAGTGCTGAGAGCGAGAAAGAAAGGGAAAAAGAAAAAGGAATTCAATTTTCGACTAGAGGTTTGGTTGTGAACGCCGCGTCGTTGACATGCGTGTTGGACTGTTGTTGGTGAAAAGAACAGAAAGAATAATTCGGCGTCATATTTGAACCTAGTGGTAGAGCATTCTTGCAACTCTGAGTAGTGAACCAAATACATTTCATTTCAGTTTATTAACTCTTCTTTGTATATATGATAATTGCATCTGAGTATCCATATTGCATTAATAATCAAATTTCCTGTACATAGATAATAGTAAAAAACAGTCGAATTGTGAGAATTTCGGGGCAAACCTGACGGTAATTAAAATAAATGTTTAAAAATTATGAGCGAAATGTCCATTGTACACGGCGACATGAGGTACATGGAGAGAGAAAGGAATGTTCATTTCAGTTTTGGTAGCCAGACGAGTAATTGCTGTAAATATCTCACAAGAAGGAACAAGAGATTAGAGCTTATTTGAGCACCTTCTATAGAAATGACGATAGAGGAAGGACTAGCAACACCTATATTGTGAAGTATGGACTATAGGGAAAAGAAAAGATCACCCCACTAAATTACGAAGTCAATTGTGTAGACTGGCCAGACAAGAGAGTAGTTTAGGTGGCATCTCCCTAGATCTGGCAGCAGTACTCAATCTTATCCGACTCTTAAAGAGATAGAGGATTGCATCTGAAGTCAGGTATTTTCTTAAAAAAACAAACAGGATATACTTCTTCCATTTTAAATTCAGATTAAAAGCCAGTCTGAAGATGTTATCTTCAAAAAGATAGCACTTCATTTCAACTGGGGAAAACTAGAGTCCGAGCGTAAGTGGTGAAAAGAGAGAAGGTTGATTTTGGACGTGCAAAACGTAACAAACACTTTTTCACCAGTGCCTCACATGCTCTAGATCAAAAAGAGAGAACTAACTAGATGCTACCATAGATAGGTGTGTCAACAAATAATCTTAAGGTATGATTTCGTAGACCATCAACGAATTTAGGAAGAGTCGTGGTCTCAGAATATATCCTAGAGACACGCCGGTGTTAATTCTATGTCTTTCTGATAGCTACCGATCGACAACGACTTTGATAACCCCGTCAAAGAGAAAAGATTCGTGGAATACGAAGACATTGCGAGATATTACATAGTTAGCAAGAAGAAGTCTTTTGTGCCAGGCTCTATCAAATGCGTTTGATATGTCAGGGGGTATTACTGTAGAAGCAAAGTCAAGAGATTACCTTATCCTATGCGATATTACAATCAGCACATCAGCAGTTAATCTTGCAGACAAGATCCTTATTTGTTTTCCACTAAATAGAATATTGTCTGAGGTGGTTGACAATTACTTGATTTATTACCGATTAGAGCAGCTTACTCATGATCCAAAATAGACTGATCTGTCTGTACTGAGATGCAAATGGCTGTTCATAATTTTAAAATACTTGTCAGACCAACAAGTTTGTTCTAAAAAGATAAAAAGTCTTTCTCGTAAAGCAAAGATTGTATAATTTTGATAGAATAGGAGAATGTTCGGATAGTAGCTTCTTATGTACAATGGAATGTTTTCAGGGAAATTTCCATGCTGGCATCGAGGTTCCTGAGGAGTTTGGAAAAGTCCCGTATCGATGTATTCATATCACTGAACCTATTAACAGTCGTAGGGGGAAATTCCGGAAGTTTCTCGACACGATCGCTAAGAGTAGAGTTTGTAGGAAAGTATTTGACAAAATCGTTGGCTTTATAAGATGATCAGATCACCTCAGTACTATTAATGGTGGTTGGAATAGACATTTTAATCTGTTTATAACCCTTTTGGTTATTTTCTAACATTTACTAAAACAAAACCTCTGTTTAACCACTTTATCTATAATTAATTGAACCTAGGATACTTTTGTGTTTTTCATATCTAGTTTCAGCCATTGAGGAAAGTTTAAAAGGTGGATTTTTTTCGGAGCATCTGTTCTGTTGATAAAGATTAACACAGTGATGTATATGAGCCAAAACATCAGCAAACTAGTAAATCATTGCTGGCTATATTGTCTTGTTGGGAATTCTCAGAAATAAAAAAAAAAACTCTCAATACCAACGCTTAACCAATGTGACATATAATAGGCCATATCAGGACACATTCATTATGAAAATTGAATGTATAGAACTTTCAAAGCTATCCAAATTGGTGTTTAAGTATCGGAACACTCTGCTATAGAACGGGATATCGGAGGTCATCCTGAAAATATATTTACTTTTGATAGATATAACCCAGTGATCGTAATATTCCTAAGATAAACACTGCTCAGTGTAAGTTGTCAAGATAAGATCGAGAACGTTTGTGAAATGTCTGTTTTCATCATTAATGTGGGAGAGTTTTTCTACAAACTTGGTTTGATCATATACAACTAAATGTCATGACAGAACCTCCCTTCGTCATCAATTTTGTTGGCATTAATGTCACCACGCATGCTTTTGCAGAAGAATGGGCATAAATGATCTTTAAAATATCTTCCAGAGTGTCTTTCGAAGAAAGTACCTCTTTTGTGGTGTAGGAAAATAACGGTCAAAGATGAACAATGTATTGTGTATAAGGACTACACTGAATAACGAATTGGGCCTTATATTTTATTCATATTTTTATTTATATTAATGTTTATTTCTTCACAATCGAAATAAATAAATGTTGGTATACAATATATAATGCTAATCCCCCTCTCTCTTTCTCTCTCTCTCTCTCTCTCTCTATATATATATATATATATATATATATATATATATAAGAAAAAATAAATGTAGAAGCAGACAACCACAAAATATAGAAGACAAAATTAAATACAAAATATTGTTGTTAGACTATCATGATGTACATGTACATATATATATATATATATATATATATATATATATACATATATATATGATAAAATTTACTTTCTAAATACTTTACTGCAGTTTCACGGTATTATAGATTATCAGGAGTGCATATGACTAACCTCTAACTAATAATTTAATGCAAGAGGCCAGTCAGATACACTTGTGATAATCAGTAATACTATATATTATTCCTTTCTAATTTACACAGTCTTATCTATATATGTTGTTATCATTCCGATGTGTTCCGATTTTCAGAGTTTGGTGTTTTTGTTTTTATATACAGAGTAAGAATAAACATTAAAACATACTAACTGTTAACTTTCAAATACGTAAAAATGCTCTATGACGATCCCAATAATCGATTGGAAAATAGTACGACAGGCCAGTATATGTAGAAATTTACACGACCCGTGTAGATCATGTTCCACTAAGAAATTTGAAATTCTAAACTTTAAAGATCATAAAACCCTATTAAACTGTAGAAGTGAAATAGCAAACAACTTTAATGTCACCATAGATGCTTTACTTTAGGATGACAATACCAAATTAAAAATAAAATAATATAAATAAACAAAATCAAGATCTCAAATGACAAAAAATAGAAATAAAAATATTTCAAGCACGCACGTGTTAAAATAAGGTCACTTATTCGACACATTCACAAATAGGGATGCGGTGCTACCACTATAAAAATCTAAACAAAGAAAATAAATGTCAAGTAAAATTCAGTGAGAATCCCTACTATTACCATTAACAAGTCGGGGTAGTAACAATAAATCTGATTTATCGAGCTAGACCACGTAAATATATAAAAAACACTCTGTAACACGAATTCCATACATTTTAGCCTCATGATTCTCTACATAGATTAAACGTGGAAGCGTCTGTGTAGATTAATTACCACATATATATTGTCATAACTTACTATATATACAGGGTGATTCATAAGTCACTTAGCTATTTATTTTTGAAATTCTAAAGTAAAAAAATACGGTAATACAAAACAGAAATTTATTCAACAAATTCATTTATGGGAGTTTAAAATTACAGCAAAGTTTCAAAATTTCCACATTCGTTCTGCATGCATAGCTCCATTCGTTTTTGCAAGGAATTTACGACTCTTTGTAGCATATTTGATTGATTAATTTTTACAAACTCGGCAGTGATTTTTTATTTAAGGTCGTCGATGTTAGTTATTGGCGTGGCAAATAATTGGCCACGTAAATATCCCGACGAAAATAGTCCAACGCGTCAAATCAGGGCTTCGCAGAGACCAATTTATTGGCCCATATCGATCCCACCATCGATTTGGGAACTTTTCATTAAGAAATTTTCCGACATTGAGTCCCCAATGCGGAGGAGCGCCGTCTAGATGGAAGATGGATTTTGAGTATATTCTTCGCTGTTTTAATTGAGGGATTAAACATTCTTGCACCATTGACAGGTAGTTTTCTTTATTGACATTCGTATAAAAAAATAAGTACCAATAAGATGTTTACTTGTCAAAGCAGCCCATACAGTTACATTAGGAAATTGAAAAGGTCTTGGCATTGTCAGATGGGGGTTTTCATAACCCAAAACACGACAGTTATGTTTGTTCAGAGTTCCTTGGACGAAGAAAGTTGCCTCGTCGCTAAACACAACGTTGGAGAGATAAGAAGAGTTCGACGATATTCGATGAAGTGTTTCTTCACACATTGCCAGTCTCGCTGCTTTGTCTACCTCCGTTATTGCTAGCACTGTTTGGACATGAAAATTCTTAAGCCCAACAGCTTCAAGGGTTCGTTGAATACAGCTATAAGATGTCGATAATACTTGAGCAGCCTGGCGAATTGATGTTGAAAGTTTTGTTTCAAACAAGGTTTGGATTTCTTCTTCTTTTGCATCATTACGTTTCGGAGCACCTGGTTGTGTAGCATGCGAAGGAGGCTTTCTGTTCATATCACGTTTCCATTGCCTTTCAACAAGTGTGAGAGATTCATCAAATTTAGTCATATGAATAAAAATAAAAATTCGCTCTTCAATTGTAAATGACATACTGCCTGAAAAAAAGCACATATGATGATTTACACAAATTTAAATAAATAAAAATAAATATATATAGAAACAAATATATA
>OY744532.1:2422500-2467500 GCA_963556195.1 Sepiola atlantica | reverse complement strand
CTGTGGAGGTCCCTAGATGCCAGAGAGCTTTATACTCAAATAGCTTCTTTCCTAGTTCTGCTGGTTTCTGGAACTCCCTCCCTGCTCCATGTTTCCCCGACTCTACTGACATGCAAAAATGTAATGTAAACAAACATCTCGCTGCACAGCTCAAAACTTAGGATGACCCCCCCCCCCCCAAAAAAAAACTTACTCCATAATTCTCAGTAGCCCCTTACGTCTACAGTGGCGTTCTGCCTTGTGTGGGGTGAACTATGATAATAAAAAAAGATTTATGGAATTAGAATAATAAAAGAGTAGACTAGTTCAACGGTATCAATCTATGACACAATCAATAGATGAAAGATACACTTTTCGACATATCTTATTTTTAAAGTCGACGAATTTCAAAATGCATTGTGATGTCGCATTAGACGCTCTCTCTATTTCCCTCAAGGTATTTCCCCCTTTCTCTCTCTATTTCTTTATCCCCTCTTTCTCTTTCTCTTCCCTATATATTTATTGCATTTTCTATTTATCTTCCCCGTTCTTTCTCTCACTCTTTTGATTACTTCCTCTCGCCACTTCTCGTATCATCCTTTTTTATGTACGTCATCAAACCTTCCTACCTCATCTAAAATATCCATGGTTCTAAGAGCTTAAGTACTCCACTAAATCTTTAGGGGTTTCGACGCTTCTGTCATTGCTGGTCTCGATGAAATGCTATAAAAGATGGCTCTTTATCTTCCTGGGTTTATGGAAGACATCATTTCAGTTATCTGCACCTGTGTACTGGATGACTTCAAATAACGATGACGTCCCCCATTTTTCATAAATAAGCAAACAAAAAGCAAACAAAAAGGATCTGCAGAGGTTTTCATATATATTTCACTAGACCCGCCCGTCAGATTTCAATGTATAAGGTAAGCTGGGGTATTAAGCACTTTGGATTATGAGGCACCAGCAACTAGGTAACCTTCACAAACTTCTCGATGGCATTATCATGACACTTGTGGGGTAATAAGCACCAAGTCGTCAGATCACTGAAAATTCACAGGCCTTGCTTCTCAGAAGAAGCATTTACTGAACTAACCAAAATAGTATATTTGTGCCAAGTTAAGAAGCTGTTTTCTCTCCACGTATGCAGCCATTTTGAAAAAGACGTCACACTTTTTTACTCCAGAAGGACAACAGCACAACAGTTTTTTTTTAATCTGCGAAACCTCTGAGCCTGCAAACTGTTCTTTTGTTGCTGAATCACTGACATATATCAAGGGTAAGTACTAAACCATTTTCACACTTTATTTAGTTCAGATTTTCTATTTTTCAGAGCTGGAAAGTGTGTCATGGTGGTCTGGATCTGCAGCCTATCAAATATGATCATGATTTTCACACACATTTTTATAAACTGCTACAAATTCAACTTGCCATGTTTTCCTACGCTTTAAGTATGTTCATTGCTTTTTACTAGTACTCATTTAAGCATTATGCATGTAATTATTTGTAATTTATTTGTTCAAAAAGATATTGATTATTGAAGGAAGGTGGTGTTTAACGGTCTGTGTATGTATTTTTCCCGAAGTAAAATAGTTTTAAATCCCTCACAGTGATGTAAGTAATAAGAAACATGATTATATTAGTTACGTTTGGCTTTTTTTATTATTTAAGGAAGTTAAATAAAACCAGAAATCTGTAATAACAAATCAACATTTACTGATAGTAATACTTGGATACACAGATGCCTAATGCTCCATTTGTTTGTTCACAGATGATTCTCAACTATCAGAAGAAGACGGTTGAAGGAAGAATTTGAGCCAGCTAGAGGAGACGGTTGCTGCATATAAGGCTGTCATGAAGTAGCAGACGTCCGCAAATCAAGCAGCCAAGTATTATAAAGTCAACAAGAAGTCAATTGTCTTGTGAACGTCTGGGGAAATCCCTATGAACGCACATGTCTGCAAACAAACATGAATGCCCCCTGCTGATGAAAATGAGATTGCTGAGTGCGTCAAGCTAATGGCAGGATGGGAAGGGGGTCCACGTCTGAGAAGGTCAAAAACAATGTAATAGAGTTTATTCACAGCATAGAGACCTATTTTGCGAACGATCGTCCAGGTTATTACTGGCTCAAAAGGTTTTTATGACGTCATCTAGACATAGTGCATAATAAGATTGAGCATTTCAGCACTGCTCGTGCAAAGGCAGAAGACTTTGAAGTCATCGCCCACTGGTTGGAGTCTCTGGATAAAGTTTTCATAGAGGAGATGTAAAAATATACCTTCTCAGTTATTCAACACAAATGAACCGGGCTTTGTAACAGACCCCCAAAAAAGCAGAAAACGGATAAAAGAAAGTCAATCAGAGTATTGGGGGTTCGGAAAGGGAGCGGATAATAGTTAACTGCATTATCTGCTAATGGCAAGTTTCTTTTTCCCTATCTTGTCTACAAAAAGAAAGCGCATCTACCAGGAATAAGCACATGGTGGACCTGAATGTGCTGCTTACGCAGTCAGTTAAAAAGATTGATGGACACTGGTTTTAAAATATTTTCATAGACCACACACGTGACCTCAGTGACAAGGCAAGACTTCTTGTTTTTGATGATCATGTATCACGCATCCTTTTGACCCTTGTAGAATAGGCAAGAGCAAACAATGGTGCGCTGCTGCGACTTCCGGCTCACATGACGCACTATCTGCAGCCACTTGATCGTGCCGTGTTCAAGCCTGTAAAACTGAAGTGGAAGTCCAGCCTCCTCAAGTTTTCCCGAAAGGACTTTCCCATTATGCTTAAGGCTCGCCTAGATAAATACTTCAAAGCAGAGATCATACAATCAGGATTAGGGTTGTACAGGCATCTGTCCTTTCAATGCCCAAATAGTCACTCAGGAAAGTCAGCTTCGTGTCACTGTTCAAACAGAGCACTCAACATCTTCACACATGCTGCTCCAGTGTCTGCACTGCATCCACCCTGACTCTAAGGCTCATCTCCAGGACCATCATGTTCAGTTCTTACTCTAGGATACTCATCCCCAGAACCCTTACCGGGACACTAATCCTCAGACGTGCGTGTTTCTTTGCTGACTTCTATAATCTTCATCTAATTCATTGAAAAACTTCTTTTTATAAACAAATGACTTCTCACGTTCAATCGGCAGCAAGAGGGAGATCAGCTAGAATACAGCGATTCCGATATGGGGAGAGCCTCACAGCAGATGAAATTATCACCACACGCATGTAAACATCTGCTGCTAAGGAAGGCTTCTTACGCACCCTTAGAGGGGAAAGGAAAGGAGAAAGGCATGGGGACAAGAACACCAGTGCAGGAGCCCATTGTTTACATTGGGGGATGCTGACACTAAGGAATGTTGCAGATGTGGTAGAGGGGATGCCATTAATTGGGGTCAGTGTGACATCTGTTATTCCTGGTATCACATACAGTACACGAGCATCAACATTTAAATTGAAGGCCAACAAAATGATTTTTGCACACAGTAACCTTTGTGTGTAATGCCCTGCAATATGGTGCCCATAGACCCAGGTTACTGAAATTTGCAGAAATCTAACCTAAGCTTTTAAACAATTCAATAAATATATTTGCCCATGATAGTCAAAAAAATATTGAAAACGATAATTTATGCGGATGAAGCATAGAGTCAGTGAAGAAGGTGATGATTAATACCAAAGTTTACTCTAATTATTTAGGGTTGGCAGTTTTCAAAATCGAATATGACCAAATACTTCTCGTGTATCAAATATATTTTGACTACAAAAGCTAGACATTGAATACTGACTATTGTCGCATTGATGTAACTCCTTGTAGAAAAATATATTATAATAATTTCTTTTTAAAGAGGCTCATATGCATAAAACAGTTCATGGATATTGACTGTTTTTCTAGAAACTGTTAAAATCCCGGAAAGCACGTAAGTCTGTATCCTGTTTTATCTCCTGATAAAATTTATGCACACAATGTTTGCTTAAATCGCCTAGTATTCTAAAAGAGTTACCCATCTAAGTACTAACCATGCTCGACATTGCTTAATTTTAGTTATTTGACAATAACCAAAGTTTCAATTGAATTAGCCCATAAGACAGCGAAAAATTGCTACACTTTATTTCACAACAATAAGTTAACAAACAACTTATTTTAATGTTTCACTACTGCAGTTTCATATTTTCGCAACGCTTGTGCGCTGATAAGTTAACTTTGGATCAGTTAATCCAACGTATTTAACTTTTAAGTCTTTTAAAATGTTGTTTTAATTACACAATTGATTTTTGTTACTATTATATGTTTTTCAATTTTTCGCCTGAATTGTATTCTAAAGTAAACATCTTTTGTACAACTATTTTGAAAAGATTTAATCGATGTTATATTTGAACAATGTCATTGTAGTTTCATTTAAAATCGATCATTTTCTTTCTGAACGTAGATAACACTTATTTTAGAATTTATCAGCTATGGGCATATTTTTATGATATCTAATTATGGACATGCACCCACGTACATATATAAGAATTTGTGTATGTTTGTGAATATATATGCAAGTTCGTACGCATTCGCAAACATATATATATATATATATATATATATATATATATATATATATATATATATATATATATATATATATATATATATATATTAAATCTATGATAATGTGTCTTCTTGCTTGGCTGTTTGGCTATTTAAACTTATAACAGCGAGGCAGAAAAAAAAGAGAAGTGGTTTGAATTGAGGGTAATATATAGTTTTTAAATAAAATACTCTCTCTCTCTGCCGATCTCTCCCTTTCTCTCTCTCTCTCTCTCTCTCTCTCTCTATATATATATATATATATATATATATATATATATATATATATATATATATATAAGGATTTGTGTGTTTGTGAATATATATATTCATGCGTGAACGCATTTACAGACATTCACACACACACACACACACACACATATATATATATATATATATATATATATATATATATATATATATACGGGGATGTTAAAAATAGACTGTCAAAAAGCTCTAATGCAAAGTTCTGAATACGTTCGTCGAACACTCTCGACTAGTCTGCTATCTGTGCCCGCTTCTAGGTACATATAGATCTTAATTTCTCTTTACTACCTGACAGTTTTCGTGGTCCGAGTGGATATCGCGACTGCTTGCTAATTTCAGGCTGACTCTGTGAATCGGGTTCGCGTCTTGCGACCGTCTGAAATTGTAACTTTCCTCCACTGATAAGAGCAATAAGCTTGAAACGCTAGCGCCTGTAGGTGTTAATAATTATATATATATATATATATAAAAATGAAGAAAAGGCAACTTAATTTGGAGGATAACATTTCTATGTATTCTGTTGATTTTTAAAAGATTGATACGGCTAGCCTGTGTAAACATATGATTTTCTTTGTTTTTCATTTATGTATTTTATTTGTACAAGCGTCTACCGGCCACACACACACACACACACACACACACACACACATATCACATAAAGTGTACACGGGGCCCGTTTTTGGGGGGTAACCCTGTACAGGGTGATTCATAAGTAACCTCGCTTAGCTATTTAAAATGATTACCATATGAAGCGCAAACATACTATGAACTTTTGATGATTGTTATTTTACTCTCTAATTACTGCTATTTGTTATTTTAAATTTGTTCGTTTATATATTTGTTTCTATATATTTATTTCATAATCAATCAAATATGCTACAAAGAGTCGTAAATTCCTTGCAAAAAAGAATGGAGCTATGCATGCAGAACTAAGGTAGAAATTTTGAAAATTTTCTGCAATTTTAAACTCCCATAAATGAATTTGTTGAATACACTTTTTGTTTTGTATTACCGTATTTTTTAACTTTAGAATTTCAAAAATAAATAACTAAGTGACTTATGAACCACCCTGTATATAAATATATATATATATATATATATAGTGTGTGTGTGTGTGTGTTTGTATTAAGGCAGCATATTTTGAATAATGTTTAGTCTTTTTACATAGTGGTCGTGATGTATAATTTTTTTAAGGAGGTATCTCAATTGTGAAATAAGGTAGTTATGTTATTTCAAATGTTAGCAGATTGAACTAGAGTAAGATAAATGTAATGTGCGCCTTCGGGAAAGTGTACTATTGGTTCGGTCAATGTAAAAATTTTCGTCACATTTCGAATTGTTAATTTGATAAGTTGATCTACAAGGTAATTAGGGATTTTTTTGTTAATTTTTTTATTAATTAACTTGAGTTAACCCCAGACAAGTTATAGTGCTACTTAAACGTAAAATAGCTTCTCTAGATTAGGTGCCAGAAATTAAAAAGGGCATCATAAGAGAGGAGTTCTGTGACGTGATGTTTGTTTACATTACATTTAAATTCATGTATGTCGGTACAGTCAAAGAAAACAGAAAACAGGGAGGAAGTCCAAAAGGCTAGTAGCTTGAGGAAAAGGTAGATTAGAGTAGAAAGCTCCCCGGCATTTCGGGACCTCGACACAGTGAATGGATGGGATTGAACTGATTCTCAAGTTGGTCGGATGTATTTGCGTCGATGTAAGACAATGGCAGCAAGTTCGTCGTAGCACATTCCATTGAAACACTTGTGAAACACTATGATGCAACATTGCGGCGATTGGGATAGGGTCTGAAGCTTGGTGGATAGTGAGAGACTTACTACATTAGCGACTGTTTTACCTTGTCTAAACGAGAGGGACTAGTAATGGTGCACCAGCCCAGATGTAGCAACAATACTCGATGCATGGGCGGATGGTGGCTTTGTAGAGATATAGGATACTGGTCGACGTGAGCTGTTTTCAAGCACGTTAGATATGACTAACTTTCTTTACAGCAGCCTTGGCAATGTCTTCTATTTATTTGTTCTAACTTATGTTACCTGTGAATATTAAGCCGAAGAGTTTTTACGTTGGAATCTCGGTGAGTGAAAATGTTTCTTATAGTTGTTGACGGAAGAGAAATTTGTCTTAATAGCATTAAATGTTACCATCAATTCATGCCCCTATTTAACTACAGACTGGACGTAATTTTCTAAGGATTTAGCTATTATTTATAGATGTTTGCGCGTCCGTGTTACCTACACGCCGAGATTAAAGCGTGGTGTCATCAGCAAATATAATTATCTCAGACTTAATTTGATCAGGGCAGACAATTATGAAGATCAAGAACAATAAAAGAATTATAAGATCTGTCCCTAGAGTACACCCGCATTTATGTCATGTTGCTTTGATGAACGGCCTTCGAGGATAACCTGGATCTTTTTTTGTGAGATAGAAAGGATCAGATTATATTAAGTGAACAATTTTGAAAGAAAAAAACATTCCTTTCAACTGCTAACATAATTGATAAAAACATTTTGGGGGTTATAATACCTATTGAACAATTTGGAAAAAAATACATTCCTTACAACTGCTAACATAATTGAAAAAACATTGTTGGGGGTTCTAATACCTATTAAACACTTTTGAAAAAAAACATGCTTTTCAACTGCTAACATAATTGAAAAAACATTTTTTGGGTTCTAATACCTATTGAACAATCTTGAAAAAAAAACATTCCTTTCAACTGCTAACATAATTGAAAAAAACATTTTTTGGGTTCTAATACCTATTGAACAATTTTGAAAGAAAAACATTCCTTTCAACTGCTAACATACGTGAAAAAACATGTTTTGGGTTCTAATACCTATTAAACAATTTTGAAAAAAAGGCATTCCTTTCAACTGCTAGCATAATATAAAAAATATATTTTTGGGTTCTAATACCTATTGAACAATTTTTAAACAAAAAAACTTGAAATATCATACGAATTTATTCTCATATAAAGACCTATATGCCAAACGTTATCAAAGGAGTTTGATGTATCAAGCGTCACCACCCTAGCTTCACCTGCCTTGTCCAGTGTATGGTATATGCGTTCAAAGATGAGGGTTAGGATATCTGCAGTAGAACGTGCTTGCCTAAACCCCCACTGATTGTCAGAAACAAGTTTTGCATTAACGATGTAGCGAACTATCGTTTGATTGATTAAAGATTCAAAGATTTTAGCGATGTCACCAATTGTGGCTTTAGTTAGCAGTTGAATATTTGGGACGGGGTGGTTTGCAAAGTTCCATGTAGAGTTCAAGGCGAACCACTGAGCAAGTAGCAAAGTCGTTACAGTTGCCGTGGAAACGACATCATTGTGGTTTGATAGCCGAATAATCGTACCATTGTTCAGCACACTATTATAAATTTTTACAGATATTGCGATTTCCTAATTTCTGTGTCTCAATCCGTTTTCCCTCCTATTTTTCGCATAAAATTGACGACATCGAACTAACCCTTAATACATCTCGACGGTTTGCCAGATATTATCGAGATATTATCGAGATATTATCGAGAAAACCTTTAAAATTGACCGTTTTATCCGTGCTTATTTGTAGTTTTCAGTTGTTTCAAATTGCCGTGTGACCTTCCATTATTTAAGTTTAAATTTAGTTTCATTTTTCTTCTTTTTCCACTTCAGTCGTTTCCAATATGGTCTGACGGGAGATCAGATTTTGTTTCTGTCTGATGAGATCTCAATTTCTAACAGCTGCTGATTGATAACATCGACATGCCAGTGTCACGGAGTATGCACATGTCTGTATCAATAAAAATAATTACATATAAAAGCTCCATTAAATATTGAACACTCTTTATGGTTGAATTTATTTTGATTTTCATCCTGTAGATGTGTACTTTACCTGGATTACTATATATACCTAAATGAAAAAATGCGAAAGTTGGTTGCATTTCTCACACGAACTTTAAAATCAACACTGCCTATTTCCAATTAATTCACCTTATTAAATAGTCGCACCACCTTTTTTATCTACCGTTCATATAGATGTGATTTCAAGAAAAAGCGACCGACTCGATTTTTGTAAATTGCCAGTTAAAGACAAATTTCTTTCTTCTCGTTTTTTTTTTACTTTAGGTCACATTTAAAAGTTAAATCAATGTTTCGAAATTACCAAAAAGTAAACTTTTGTGTTGTAAAAGTTTATGTTTTAAAACTAGCAGGGCTACCCGCTATTGCCCGGGGAATAGTAATTTATTTTTATCAATAACAATGGATTTCCTAATGTTGTAACACGCGAAGTAAATCTTTCTGTACGAACCGACAACAACTAATCGAAGTGAAACTTGCATCCCAAAAACCCCAACGACAACAACAAAAAAGAAAAATACACAAATGCGTTACATCTGACTAAAATAGAAATACTCGAGTAAAGTTTTTAAAAAAACGCGAGATAAGTTTTATTGTGTTATTGTTTTTTATTATTGTTTGAAGGAATAGTTTCGTCGATAGTAAAAGTGTAAATAAGTGACTGAACATAGATACTACACTTTGAATTATTTATTTTCACAAAATATAAAAGTTTAAATTACGAACAAATTAAGCGCACGGTTATAAAAAGTGCGGGGAAAAGAACGGTCGTTGGTCATCCTTGGTCAACAGTTATAAACATATATATATATATATATATATTGTGTGTATTTAGGCAGTACCATCTCAGTCACCACAATACCCCATTTACTATAATTAAAATATCTTCAAATTGTTCTTTTGTCATGAGACTATCTTCTCAGGGATTTCTTTCTTTTTTCGCACTGTCGGCCAAGATCCAGCCCTTGTCGAATTGCCGCAGAGTTGCATACCTGTGCATGTTTTGCAAGTACTTCCACGTTGGAGGTCACTAGATATCAAAAGACGTTCTACTCTGATAGCTTCTTTCATTGGACCGCTTACCTTTCAAATCCTCTTCCATTCTCAATGTTTCTTACCATACAAAAATACAAAAAGTCAAATGCCACGGAAGCTGTCCGCCAATCTGACTCATATCACAGTACTTTCCTTACGCTTTGGTAGAAATGTGCTTTTTTGGGGGTGAATAAAAATAATATATATATATATATGTGTGTGTGTGTGTGTATGTGTGTGTGTGTGTGTGTGTATAGACTAAAGAAGCCTTGAGTCATTTTGAACAAAGAAAGACAATGCAGTTTAGATTCCCAAGGATACTAACTAAAGCACAAATATCACAGACTTAACACTTGCATAAGCCGACTTAACACTGGAAAATTTTAAAATACAAAAAAAGGATTAGAATTCGCTAAGAATCGGACCAAGAACCAAACTTATTGAAACTCAGTCAATTTTAGTATAAATGTTACCCTTCAAGTCCTAAGAAGGTACTTCGGTGGTGCAGATTAATAGTAACTTTTTTAGTATTTTTTCATTAATTTTAAGTAGAGGGAGAGACGGGTTATTGTATATATTATTGATGATTATGTTAATTGTTTCCTATAAATGCACATTTGTGAATAGGTATTCTACGTCTGGGGTAGAAATGATTTTCTTATTCAGTTGTTTGCTTTGACAAAAGCAATAGAATTAGTCTCAGTATTTACTATAAGAAATTTAACACTCAAAATCTTGTAGCAAAAACAACTCCTCCCCGACTCCCAAACCACTAAGAAGAACCAATGTTATTTATAAGTTTAAATGCCCTTTGGAAAATTGTAACTCCAATAATAATAATAAAGCTAATAGCTAAATTGTTTTTAAAGCATTACCCTTTCCTGCTACCTCATTATGCATCTTCTAAACTCTTCCTCAATTTACAAATATCTACAAAAACGTAACTGCCCTCCTTCTGACTTAACACAAATTCTAGTTAATACACACTAAAATTATACATTCCGAAGCTAATTTAAAGAAATTTAAAATACTGGAAGCTATCTACTTACAAACACAGCAATATAAAATTAATAACATCACATATGAAGCATAAATGATTTGTATGTAGAAAAAAAGCATAAATGATTTGTATGTCTACTATATCCTGAGTTTTGTATATATCCCCTTACACCAGTCCTCTAAACGCAATAAACAATCTGAAAACACTTATTTAACAATAGGAAATTAAAGTATGTGGTCTTCGCAGATGTTATATATGTGGAACACAGAATGAAAATAGCTACCAAAACAGTAGCATAAACTATATATGAAGCGAGCGGACAATAGAAGAAACAGCTTAGCTTGTGGGTTTGTATATCTATTCATAATTCCACGGCTGTGTTTACTAGTGAGATAGTTCATTTCAGTCTCCAGACAATGTCGGGTCATCAGGAGAGAATACGCACCGTTTCGAAGCCTTTTCCTCGACGGCTTTCTCGCGTATCCCCCCCTTTCACTGTGAAGCCCCATGCATTTCAATCCTATGGACAGTCCAATAAAACCAAAACAACTGACTATTTAACGGTTTAGCGGCTCAGGTGTCGTTTAACGACTTAGTGTATCACGTGCTGTTTAAAGGTTAAACATATCACGTCTTCGTTGCGTGAAAACGTTTTCTTATCGAAGAGATTTGTTTTTAAATATATAAATAAAATAAATAAATACAAAAAAAGTGTTCTTCTCAGAAATGACTATACAGTAGAAACTTGCTATTATATCACCATGTGATATTCCTTTTTGCCAAGCGCCACATTGAACATTGTCCGCGTATCTCTATGGATCGTTTGCTGGTTGCAACTCTATTTTGGCCTTTAAATACAAGCCGGCCGAAGAGCTGATACAGAAAGCCTGCAATGGAACTTCTTGCTCCAATTTCAATAGCTCGATTTATTACACAATAAACTTCACGGGTCAGCTCTCTTTTTAGGTATCTGCCTTTCTCTATCTTGTATACGTGTTTTTTTTCTCATAAAGTAATGTTATTTCAACCAAAATGAATATGTTGTCTTATACTGTACGATAGAACAATGTATGTTTGTTTCCTATTTTCACTTATAGTATTAGGGTAATTATTGCTCCAGCCAAAGAGATCTGCGGCTACTATCCAATCGCCATACGGTCCTAGAATATTTTGGCTATTAACTAATAACTAGCTTACTGTACGCTTTGACCCGATCCAAATCTTCTCTTACTCTGGAAAAATTTGGGATTATCTTAGCTGCTTAGGGTTTTATATGACTTCCTATTGTTGGGGTCAGTTTATCTAGTACTCTGGTGTGCCGCCACGTATATCGGCCATTAAAAATGGCAACTCTGCTGGAACTAAGTACATGTCCCAGAATAAAGAATTAAAGTCAGCATTTGTTTTGGAACAGTTTTTAATATCTACACAGATATCATAAGCTCGAAATTATGCCAACGATTATGAACACCCATTATATATATATATATATATATATATATATATATATATATATATATATATATATAAGAAAGGAAGGATGAAGATAATCCGACGTAATGGGAAATGAAAAAGGAAAAACCAAAAAGATGTCATTTTCTCAAATCTTTTCTAAAAACTTACACACCAAAAACACAGAGCGTCCCCCTCCACTTCTCTTTCCCCAGCCCTCCACTTTTTCACTCACATCCATCTACATAATTTTCATTCCATGCCACCAACTTCCTACAACCCGGACCTCGGTCCTGTTGCTCCCAGTAGTGGCTACTACTTCTTCTCATTAACCCATCATGTCAACCCAATATTTTCATGTACTTGTATGACATTTTTCTTAAAATTATCATCCTGGGGAAGTCTTACAAATAAAGACGAAACAAAAGTTGATTAACGATGTTTTATATCTATCTATCTATCTATCTATCTATCTATCTATCTATCTATCTCTCTCTCTCTCTCTCTCTCTTTGTTTGTGTTTTTTATAAAAATCGAAGGTAAAAAAGCATAAAACGATTGGAATGTCCCATTATCAACTAATGGAAATCTCACCAGGATAAGTAATATTATTTAAACCTTAGCTGTAGAGGGAAAGTAGGGTGAGATATAGCAAGCAGAAAAAAATATTTTTGGATTTTGTTTTTAATATGTTTAACAGGCTTTGCAAACTCACTTTTTCCGAACAATTTTACTAAGACTCAACGATTGCCTCAACGGATGACATTTCCGTAATATATATATATATATATATATATATATATATATATATATATATATATATATATATATGGGGGGTGTAAGTAAATTTCGCGTACATCAAAATCGAGGAAACATTTTTTAATCAATAAAACGGGCCGGTGGAAAAAATAAAATTGCTAAAATTGTCCTTAAGGCCTTATCGTCTGACACTCTAAGAGGAAACGTCAGAATGATAAATTAAAAGCTAAGAAAATCAAATATAGGATAAAAAAATATATATTAATCGATTCCGAAACTTTCAAAAGAAAATTGGAATCTTTTCGAACTCGGAGTTGTGAAAAATATGCGTCTTATTAATAATTGAGGAAACGATACAAAATATACTTAACAACGCGTATATAAATTAGACCGATATACATATAAAAGAAAGGGGAGTAATTATATATATATATATATATATATATATATATATATATATATATATATATATATATATATGTGTGTGTGTGTGTGTGTGTGTGTGTGTGTGTGTGTAACCATATTTATATATATATATATATATATATATATATATATATATATATATATATATATATATATATATATGAGAAAGGAAGGATGAGAGTAATCCGACGTAATGGGAAATGAAAAAGGAAAAACTAAGAGATATTGTTTTCATCAACGTTTCGTCTTTATCTGTAAGACTTCCTCAGGATGATAATTTTAAGAAAAATGTCATGCAAGTACATCGAAATATTGGGTTGGCATCCATGCTACACCTCACTACGACAAAAACCTCAGCCCCCCTCCCCTCTCTCCTACCCTAAGTAAAATTCACTAACACTCCCACCCCTCCCCTTTTTCACTCAAAGCCATCCACATTCATTTCACTCTCTGCCACTGAATTCTGTCAGCCCGGACTTTGGTCCAGCGCTCTCAGAAGCCACGGCTACTACTTTTTCTCATCAACCCATCATGTCAACGCAATATTTCGATGTACTTGCATGACATTTTTCTTTAAATTTTTCATCCTAAGGAAGTCTTACAAATAAAGACGAAACGTTGATGAATATATAAAAAAATATCTTCTTGTTTTTCCGTTTTGATTTTCCATATATATATATATATATATATACAAGTAAAAAATAAAGATAAATATTGTATCTTTATAGTACATTGTATCGTGATGAGTGAATATATCATGTGTTTTGATATATATATATATATATATATATATATATACATATATATATAAATAATTATTTTTTATTCATCCAGACATTTTATTTTGCTTATTTTTCCTTTAATTTACTTATTTTATCACTATTTTTATTTTATAAGTAATGGTTTTATGTCCAGGTTTATTGTAAGGACTAAGTCTACGTTAGATTTTCTGTCATTATTAGTAATATTATTGTCAAGCAGTTTGTAATATTCCTGATTAGTTAGTTTATAGACATGTTAATTTCATCAGTTTTCACTAATATATTCTCTGAAATGTTAATTTCCCTAACAATTTGTCAAGTTTTCTCTGACATCATTTTATGGAAATTAATATCTCTAGTTATAAAAAATAAAATAAATAATACATAAAAAATAATACAAATAGAGAGTGAAAATCAACATAATTAGGTATTAATGACTTTAACAACCCCACCCTTCACCTCAAATAAATCTAGACGGAAGTGAGTTGTTCATATTCCCCCTCCAAAATTTCGCAAAAAGTTGACGACGCACATACATATTAGCAGATTGCTGGATATTATCTAGACATCCTTGAAAATGTGCCACCTGCAATTGACAATTTTTATTTTTACATTAGTTCAGAAATGTTTATTTCCAGTTTTCGATTCTTACACATTATCACGTGACCTTCTAATTTTAAATTTGGAATTTCATTTATTTCTTATTTTTTTCTGATTTGATGCTTTCTGATGATGTCTCAATTTGCTCAGAGCTTTTGATCGATAACATCGACATGCCAGTGTCGCGGATTATGTACATGTCTTCATGAATAAAAAAAAATTATGTATAAAATCTCTATTTAATATTAAACACTCTTTATAAGCCTGATTGATATTCTTTGGATTTATATCCCGTTGATGTTTACTTGGATATATATATATATATATATATATATATATATATATATATATATATATATATATATATATATATATTTGTTTCATTTTACTTCAGTCAAACTACTCAGAAATCAAGGGGACCCTACTTGGGGTTAACACGTGATCTCTATATGCGATACATAGATGTTCGAATATTGCATTAAAGCTCTCCTTTACTTGTTAAACGTTGAGTTTTAAAGAAGTTGAGAATATTAATTGTCTTCTCCCAAACAGACCAGTTAAATATATTATTTAAATATATCTTTCTTTTGGTTTCTTGATATTACTGGAATACAGGACTATAATTCATTTGGTTTGGTGGAGTACCAAGCTAAGTGATATTACTTAGGGTAACATTACTTGGAGAAGGTGCACCATTCCTCGTATGAACCACTGTAAAGCTGTGTTGAGGGGATCTTATTTGGGCTTCGAATCCTGTTATTTTAATTATTTTGTTAGGAATGACTTGTAGGGTGAAGTATCCCTATGTGAAGTTAATCTGGCAAACCCTTATACAGAATGACCAAAGAGGCATTGCCTAGTAGATAATTCAAACTCTCCTAGTAATACACACTCTCCTATATTCTCTTTTTGTTTCATTTTACTTCAGTCGATTTCTCAGAAATCAAGGGGCCCTAGATCTCTATATGAGATACATAGATATTTGAATATTCCATTAATTTTTTCATTTACATGTCAAACGTTGAGTTAGTAAAGAAGTTTATAATATCAATTGGCCTGTGAACTATATTATAGTATACATTTCTTGTGGTTTCTTAGTCTTACTAGATTCCAGGACAATAATTCATCTAGTATGGTGGAGTATTCAGCTAATTGTTGTTACTTGAGGTAACATTACTCGGAAAAGGCGCACCATTCCTCGTATGAGCCAGTGTATAGCCGTGTCGAGAGTATCTTATTTGGGCTTCGAATACTATGTTATTTTGAATATTTGGTCAGGGTGTGTGTGTGTGTGTGTGTGTGTGGTTGGTAACATTAAAATCATCTTTTGAAACTTTCTGGTGTACAAGCTAAAACATGTTATTTAAAAACAGTTGGTAAACAATGTTTCTTTGACACAAAAAACAAACAAAAATAAACATCTGATTAATAACAGTGGTTTAGCTATGGTTTGTTCGTTCTTTATTTTTATATATGTATTTTAGTTTGGGTTTTTCGTCGTAATTTATCGGTTGGTAGTCTTCAATTTAGTGTTTGGCAGTTTTCGCCTCGTCAACTCTTGGGCGCTTCCGTAACCTGCCCAAACGTTGACGACGCGAATTCACGGAAACATGATAGGTTACCTATAAGAGTACAATATTTCATTCTCCGCGCCTTTTTACATTTATCCGATTCCTACTTCTTCATACATAGCATGAAAAGGTCACTAGAATTAGCTAGATGAAGAGAAGGAATAAGTAAAAAGGCTTGATTAAATAAACGAAAGCACGTAAACAAAGGCCAAGGGAAAGGTATACTTAGTTACGCTAATCCATCTGTCTGTTAGCTCAAAAGAAAACGAAACGGTAAAAACGCACTCATGAATAATGAAGTAACAGCGGGGAGGTTCAACTATTGCGGTAGAAGAGAATCAATAGATCCATTCAAAATTCAAAGAATCAGTTAAAATATGTGATAGTATATAACAGTGGATTCATTTTTACGTATTTAATAGATTTCATTTAAATATGCACAACTTGTAATAAATATAAAATTGCGGTTCTTTTATAGATGACGCACCATGTTTCCGTGATTTCGCCTCGTCAACGTTCGGGCAGGTTTCGGAAGCGCCCGAGAGTTGGCGAGGCAAAACCGAGGCGAAAACTGCAAAACGCTAAATTGAAGACTGGCAGACGACAAATTACGAAAAGAAAACCAAATTAAGATACATGTATAAGAATAAAGCACGAACTTTTGTCGAAGGAAGCATTGTTAATCAAATGTTTTTAAATAAAATGTTTTTGGGTTGTGCACCGGAAGGTTACAAAAGATGATTTTGTTAGATTTGTTAAAAAAAAATACTTTTGTTTCAATATTACTTCACCTGTTTTTTCAAAACACTCATTAGCTATTCGGGAGATTCAACGAGCTGACAGAAATTATAGAAATTCATTTTCTTGTTATTGAACGCGATTTCTTTCTTTCACGCTATTAATTTTTTTCTCTAATGCCTGCTGTAACCTGATTGGTTAATAGTTTCGTCAACTCTCGGGCTCGTCCTAGACCTGCCCGAACGTTGACGACGCGAAGTCACGAGAACATGGTGCGTCATCTATAAGAGTACCAAAATGACTTCTGTTTCTGACTACAAATCTTATTTAGAAAATAATAGATTTAAAACGTTGAGTCACTTATATACTTAAATACGTACATCACCAATAATAGAAAGCCACTTGAGGATAAGAGGTAATGAGATGGATGTATTGCCAGTTTAATGATGAAGAATATTATGAGAAGATTGAAAATGATGAATAGAATGGTCACATTTTGAATGTCTAAGAGAGCAGTGTATGACAAATAGTTGCTGGCATTTGTCTTGAAGAGTACCATGCTATATACACAGAGAGGCAGTACTTTGGTAAACTGTTCCATAGATCGGATGTTCGGTTAAATACAGAAATAGAGAGCTATGCATTTCAAGATGGGTAGCACAGGCAACTGAGCGTTCGCGATGAACGGAGATAAGCTTGATTTTGGAGGTGTAAAAGGTAACATTCCACTGTTTTCCCCATCGCGCCACGTGCTCTAGCTAAGTTGTTATAGAATCAGAAATATCTTGATTACCGATGCCCGTCGATGTGCTGCCATCGACAGTTGAGTCGTTTACTTAGATGTCAACAAATGATATCAAAATATGATTTGACAGATCACTGATGAAGATCACAATAAGAATTGGGCCTACAATAGATCATTAAAGTACGCCGGTGTTGGTATTGTGTGCTTCAAATTCTGACAATCAACAACTAATTTAATAGATTATCAGAGTGACAATATTTGCTGGTTGATAAGATATTGTCAGATCTTCCATAGATAGGATGTTTTTTGCAGTACGTTTTTGTGCCAAACTTTACCAAAGGGGTTTGGTATGTTGGAGCAATCTCTCTAGAACGAAAGCACCCACCGAGGGGTACAATGATCCTATACGATCTCACACTCAGCACGTAAGCAATTGATCTTTCAGTACAAACTCAATATTGTTTATTTGTTGACAACTTCTTCATATATCACAGATTCAAATAACTTGCTAATAACTGACACGAAACAAATCGCTCCCTACTGTGCTGTAAAACACTACTCACCAGTATTTGAAATTTGGGGAAAACCAACGAAGTCTTCTAAATAAATGGTAACTATTTCCCCTTTAAGTAACAGTTAACAAGCTTCGTAAGGATAAGAGCAAATTACGGCAGCATATTCTTAAGAACAATGACTGGAATCAAGGTTTTATATAAGTTTAGCTATTTCTGGACACACACACACACACACACATATATATATATATATATATATATATATATATATATATATATATATATATATATATATATATATATATCATAGGGTATTTTATACTAACGGGGTGGTTCTTATAATAGGTGGCCCTGATCCTTATTGCAGAGAGTAGAATTTGTAGCAAAGTTTTTGCAAAAAGTTGTGCTTTTTCAGATGTTGCGAAATAAAGGATTAATGATGGTCGGAATAGAAATCTTACATTAGTTCAGTGGTATGTTATTCTCCAAAACTTTGTTCAGTAATCTGTTATTCCCCTAAACTTTGTTCAGTAATCTGTAATTCTCCGAAACTTTGTTCAGTAATCTGTTATTCTTCCAAACTTTGTTCAGTCACATGTTATTCTCCTAAAATGTGTTCCTTAATCTGTTATTCTCATCAACTTTGTTCAGTAATCTGTTATTCTCCTAAACTTTGATCAGTAATCTGTTATTCCCCTAAACTTTGTTCAGTAATCTGTAATTCTCCGAAACTTTGTTCAGTAATCTGTTTTTTCTCTAAACTTTGTTCAGTAATCTCTAATTCTCCTCAACTTTGTTCAGTAATCTGTTATACTCCTGAACTTTGCCCAGTAATCTGTTATTCTCCTAAACTTTGATTAGTAATCTGTTATTCTCCTAAACTTAGTTTAGTAATCTGTTTTTCTCCGAAACTTTGTTCAGTAATCTGTTATTCTTCCAAACTTCGTTCAGTAATCTGTTATTCTCCCAAAGTTTGTTCAGTCATATGTTATCCTCCCAGAATTTGTTCAGTAATCTGTTATTCTCTTGAACTTTGTTCAGTAATCTGTTATTCTCTTAAACTTTGCCTAGTAATCTGTTACCATCCTAAACTTGTTCAGTAATCTGTTATTCCCCTCAATTTTGTTCAGTAATCTGTTATACTCTTCAAATTTGTTCATCTGTTATTCTCTTCAACTTTGTTCAGTAATCTGTTTTTTCCCGCAACTTTGTTCAGTAATCTGTTATTCTCCGAAACTTTGTTTAGTAATCTGTTATTCTCACAAATTTTGTTCAGTAATTTGTTATTCTCCTAAACTTTATCTAGTAATCTGTTATTCTCCTAGGCTTTGTTCAGTAATCTTTTATTCTCCCAAACTTTGTTCAGTAATCTCTTCTTCTTCTAAACTTTGTTCGGTAGTTTTATATTCTCCCAAACTTTGTTCGGTAATCTGCTATTCTTCCCAAACTTTGTTCAGTAATCTGTTATTCTCCTAAACTTTGCCCAGTAATCTGTTTTTCTCCGAAACTTTGTTCAGTAATCTGTTATTCTTCCAAACTTCGTTCAGTAATCTGTTATTCTCCCAAAGTTTGTTCAGTCATATGTTATCCTCCCAGAATTTGTTCAGTAATCTGTTATTCTCTTGAACTTTGTTCAGTAATCTGTTATTCTCTTAAACTTTGCCTAGTAATCTGTTACCATCCTAAACTTGTTCAGTAATCTGTTATTCTCCTCAATTTTGTTCAGTAATCTGTTATACTCTTCAAATTTGTTCATCTGTTATTCTCTTCAACTTTGTTCAGTAATCTGTTTTTTCCCGCAACTTTGTTCAGTAATCTGTTATTCTCCGAAACTTTGTTTAGTAATCTGTTATTCTCACAAATTTTGTTCAGTAATTTGTTATTCTCCTAAACTTTATCTAGTAATCTGTTATTCTCCTAGGCTTTGTTCAGTAATCTTTTATTCTCCCAAACTTTGTTCAGTAATCTCTTCTTCTTCTAAACTTTGTTCGGTAGTTTTATATTCTCCCAAACTTTGTTCGGTAATCTGCTATTCTTCCCAAACTTTGTTCAGTAATCTGTTATTCTCCTAAACTTTGCCCAGTAATCTGTTATTCTCCTAAACTTTGTTCAGTAATCTGTTATTCTTCTCAACTTTGTTCAGTAATCTGTTATTCTCCTAAACTTTGTTCAGTAATCTGTTATTCTTTCAAACTTTGTTCAGTAATCTGCTATTCTTCTCAACTTTGTTCAGTAATGTGTTATACTCCTAAACTGTGTTCAGTAATCTGTAATTCATAAAAACTATTTCAGTAATCTGTCATTCTCCCAAACTTTGTCCAGTAATCTGTTATTCTCTTAAACTTTATCTAGTAATTTGTTATTCACCCAGACTTTTTTTCAGTTATCTGTTATTCTCGTAAACTTTGTTCAGTTATTTGTTAGTCTCCAAATCTTTGTTCAGTAATCTGTTATTCTTCCGAACTTTGTTCAGTAATCTGTTATACACCCAGATGGGTTCAGTAATCTGTTATTCTCACACACTTTGTTCAGTACTCTGATATGCTCTAAAACTCTGTTCAGTAATCTGTTAGTCTCCTGAACATTGTTCATTAATTTGTTATTCCTCCTAAACTTTGTTCTGTAATCTGTTATCCTCACAAACTTTGTTCAGTAATTTTTTATACTCCTACACTTTGTTGAGTAATCTGTTATTCTCACAAACTTAGCTCAGTTATCTGTTATTCTCCTAAACCTCGTTCAGTAATCTGTTATTCTCTGAAACTTTGTTTAGTAATTTGTTATTCTTCCCAAAATGTGTTCAGTAATTTTTTTATTCTCACAAACGTTGTCCAGTTATTTGTTATTCTCCAACAACTCTGTCCAGTAATCTGTTAGTCTCCTAAACTTTGTTAAGTAATCTGTTATTCCTCCAAACTCTCGAGAACAAAAACACTGCTCCGCAACTCTATATTAAGCAGATTCGGCATACGACTATTTCGTCTTTTTTTTTAGCTCTCATCCATTTGCACATGTTGCGGGCCGGTTTGAAGGTGATTTCGCTGTAATCACATCTATTTCTTTGATTACAATTTAAATAGTGTTGTCAAGACTATACCATGGTTTGCTGTTTGGTCTGGTGCCTGTAAAATTTTTACTATACTAGCGATTAACTAATCAGATACGTCAGAGGCGACTTAATTAACAATCTTTCTGAAAATAAAATGAAGAGAAACTTCAAAAGTGAATTAGCTAAAGATAACCTAATTAGTCGTTGAGTATCGATACATAACACATTGGAAAGTGATATATAAGCTCTCCTTGAACTTAGATTTTATTTAAATAGGTCTAACTGAAAGATCTGAAGATCCCAGGGGAGATATAACAGCGGATGTGCACTGGCCAGAGTAAGTTGCCAGTAAAAGATGAAGACGTTTTGTAAAATGTACACAAGTGAGTTTGTCAACAATCTGAATCAGCTAATAAGCAAGGAAAATCATGCATAAAATATTTAACAAATTTAAATAAACAGTAATCTTAAAAAAAAGAAAACAGCAATACTATACGCTCAACACCAACTCTAAACGATTCAGGCGTCTTTACACGGTTTATTCCATGTTTCCAGTGATCAGGAACAAGAACCTCCTGCTACGTTCAGTTTCGTGTCTCTCGTTACTGCATTAAGTTGATTGATTATTTTGATAGTATTCTCTATATATCTTCCTGTTACTTGGTTCAGTCAATTACAATTTCGTCCCTCCTCCCCAGTACGCGACAGGATTGTAGAAGCAGTAGATGATAGAGTGGAGAAAGAGACGGAGAGAGAGAGAGAGAGAGAAAGAGAGAGAGAGAGAAAGAGAGAAGCAAACTAATTAATAGCAGAAGCACGCGACATGTATAAGTGTCCTCTATTTTCAGATGCGTCCAATCATATTTATCAGAGACTATCTCAGTCAGTCTGTTGCGCCTAAGTTTAAGAATATCCATCACTCTTTTACAGCACTATTTCTAGTTCTACTAGAGGAATAGCCGTCCAAGAACTGGTGAAATGAATCCCCCGAATAGAACGGTTTTGCACCCTTTATGAAGATTGAAATCATGATATAATTATGCTAAACCATATGTCTAGGATCTTTATTCAAATTTTGATCAAAATCAATTACATTGTTTTGCCTCTAGAAAATGTCTAAAATATAGTATTAACAGTTTTAGTATCATAAGTTAAACGACGAGGGAAAGCAACGTGGCAAGTCTCAACATAGATTGAGTATCTCATTTTCTCTTTTACCTCTAATAAACTATCATGCAACATATCTATTGGCAGCTGCACCTCGAAGAATCCATCTTTTTGCAGCTATGTGAGTAGAACAATATTATAAACGGTATTTGAGAAGAGTTAAACGGATGCATACCTTTTTTTGACTATTATTCCTGAAGTAAATATATTGGTTAGGGTTGGATATTGAACTAGATTTGGCGACGTTATTATGCTGTGCCTAGGACCATAATGCCGATTGGATCCCCCCAGCATATTTTCTACCTACGGTTTGATCACACTCTTCTTTTCGATCTTTGTAATATCAATGTCATAATGCCACAATAAAAGCTAAATGAGAAAATGTCTTTGATGTGACGTGCGAATTATAGCATGTCTCATGTCCGACCATAAAGTCTAGGGGCGTGCAGTATTTCAACAGGAAGACGGTTTGTTTCTCGTATAACCTGATATCAGATGATTGTAGGTTTTTAGATGTCTTCGAATCCCGATTAGTGGTTTGGTCTAAAAGTCGGTCTGCGTATCTGTCTTGTTGTCTTTTTATATAGGTGTTGTTGCATCTCTGGTTTGCAATAGCTTTTCAATGGCAAAGCCCGCAAATTCATTCCACTCATTGTATTTTAAATTTGTTCAAATTTAACCATACAACACATACACGCACACATATGCACACGTGCATTGTAATCTGCTTCATAGCCCACTTAGTGATTCACTTAGAGATTTGCGACCATATCCTTCATCTTCTCTAGTTAATTTTACATGATAATACACTTTAAGATTTTATGTAGATTCTCTAACATTTTTATATATAGAGCACACACATGCACACAAACATAAACTTTCATGTATTTAGATGTGTTCAGAAATCTCTATAAAACGATTTGTTAATCCAAGAGTTCTCAACCTGGGGTTCGCGAACCCTCAGGGGTTCACAACAATATGTCCGGGCGTACTTATATGGCTGATGAAAGAGGTATTTAAATAGTAATTGTTGCGTATTATGTAATTCAGTGCCTGTGTCTTCATAAAGTTGCTTTCATTATTGGTTTAGAAAAAAGACATATATCAATATATAAGTAATAATTCAAACATATATATATATATATATATATATATATATATATATATATATATATATATATATATATATATATATATATATATATATATCCTTTGCCGAATTATTGTAATATAATGAGTTAGTCAATAAATTAGCATTATGTTTATTGTCACATTATTGGCGGTTGTGGAAGATGGTTTTATTACTCAGGGGGTACTTAACGAGAAAAAGGTTGAGAACCCCTGTGAATCAGTCTGTTCCAATTAGGATTCATATAAATTTTACTCAATCTGTTTTTCTTCAACTTGAAATGGAATGTTTGTTGATCTGTTACGATTATGATTGAAAATTTGTGTATTCGTCTGCCACCTTTGAATTTGCATATTTGTTTTTATTATATTAAGTTTGAAGTATCATTTTCGTCTATTTGACAAATTTACGTTTGGAATAGTATGTTAGATGGCTTGCCCCTCTTTAGTTTAAATACTATATCCGTTTGTATGATATGATTACGTCTGATGTGGAACTGTTGTATCTCACGCTTTAGTTTAAAAATATTAACAGGTTTGTATCACGTTTCAATTTTAAATACCGTTTCTATTAGTCTGTCAAGTTTATGTTTGAACAAGCATTTACGCGGTCTCTCATGGTTACGTTTGAAGTAGAATTTCCATCCTCTTTTGAAGCTTAATATTTAAATAACCGTTCATAGGTTTGTCACGTTTAAATTTAAAATAGCATTTCCGTTGGTCAGTCACGCTTATGTTTTAACTAGCATTGCCAATTCTTGTAATGGAAAACTTTAAAAATGTCTGTTGTTGTGTGTATGAAAAAACATGATGTTAGTTTGTAGTTGTTGTCCTTGCGGGCAACAACCCTTAAAATCAGATCGTTTTAAGCGTTCATGTCGTGATAAACATCAAATCTAATATGAATGCAAGCATTCTTTGTTTTTTCTTTGTTGTAATAGTCTTGCTTTATGTGAGCAAAGTGGTTTTGGGAAGACGTTTTCCCTAGAAATCGACGGGCGAATATAAAGCCGAATGCAACAATGAGAATGGTTTCGATAACAAACGAAACGCATGCAACCACACCGCTAGAAAACATTCCTCATTAGCAGAGAAACGTTGTATTCAGATGAAAATGGAAGCTATTTTTTTTTCTTTGTTTTACTATTTTGATCAGTCATGCATTCGCACACTGTCTTTTCTTTTCCACCATATTTACAAGGTGTAGCACTCTTTCTACCTTCAGGTTATATCCAGTGAAACTTCCCAGTATCACAAAATCCATTGAAAGGCTGGCTGGAGACATTCTACTAAGCAGCAGTTGAAACGTGTGTGTGTAAGAGAGAGAGAAAAAAAAGAGATATATATAGAGAGAGAGACGGTGAAGAAAAGGAAGGAAAAGGGTGAGTGAGATAAAGGGGGAGAAAAAGGAAGAAAATTAACAAGTAAGAGAGAGAGAGAGAGAGAGACAGAACTGAGTGAAAATGAGTAGAAGATAGAAACAAGTTAGAGACGACTGAGAAAAAGAGGATGAAGGAAAGAGAAACAAGCAGAGGGAATAAAGTGAGGGAAAAGAAAATGAAAGAAAATAGAACCGGTAAAAAAGAAAAAAGAAAGGGAATGAAAGAGAAACAAATAAGAGAAAGAAAGGTTTAGAGAAAATAGAAACGTAAAGAAAGAAAACGAGTAAGAGTGAGATAGAAAGAAAAGAAAGTCACAAAAGGACGAAAAGAACGTAAGTGAAAGAATTAAGAATGAGAGAGATAGAGAGGATAGGAGAGAAGGATATATATAGAGAGAATCAGAAACGAAAGGCGTTTTCTGGTTTGCGACATATCAGTACTTTTTAAGGCGTACTTAATGCCGAAATAGAATCGATATTTTGAAAATAATGGTGTAACCGATCAGTTGAACAAACCTCACTATTTTACCCGTAGCTGGGAGTAAGTGTCGGTTCAACACTTTATCCCCATACGTTCGTGACTTACAACCCTAGATATGATAGGATTAGAAGTTGGCATAGCTCATTCCATAGACCATAATTAGTGAAAAAGAAGGAATGAGACACACGGCGCCAAGTGGTTCTGAGTGATTACCTTCATCAATCCTTAATTCCGGAGGTTGTGTATCTGATAAATAAAATGTGTATCAGTCTGAAAGGTTGATTGATAAACATTGAAACTAATCTCAACCGAACTTGGCATACATACAGGCTATGTGTCAGGGAGTTGACATGAGAGATAAATAAATTAGGTCAACACAAACATTTCCCATGGAAAAGATTCCTTAAAACTAGATCGACTACGCTTAAACATGTATATATTCATATATATTTCTATATAGTGAGGAAAAGGAAAAGAAAAGTTTGAAATATATTCTTAAAATATAACCTATCATAAAAGGTAAATGCTCGATTTACGGATAGAGCAGTAATATAACTCGGAGTTTACCATATTCCAGATCTTACGAACTCTTCATGCATCTTCAACGGTGAATTGCTGCCTACATCATCTACACTCTCTTATATTCTTTTATATTTTATAGATGTTAAAACGTTGACATCATAGTAAATTTTATTTGACTAACTTATTTGTCGAGTCTTCTCTGACGATAAGATTCCATCTTTGAAAAGCTATGGTTTAAGGAAGGAATAATACAATAATGTTTTTATATAAATCCCTTGTTTTGAACAATTGATGCTTTAATAGATATTTTATCCTTCACAATTTTTATTCTCATAATGTATTGCAGTTTGGTAGAAAAACCGTGGTAAATAAAACAAGGGACAATATTGAAAGATTTCAATAATTTTCGATAATAATCTCATTTACCAACGTGGAGTGTCGAATTATAATAGTCTCCGAGTTGTTGAGTTCATTAGATTATCGAGGTATACCTCATGTTAATAAAGAGAAGACAAAATATGTATTTCGACCGTGAGTCAGAAGTTAAAGAGGAATGGTTGCATTAGTTTTCGCAGAAATTAGATTGTGAGCTGGCATATATATATATATATATATATATATATATATATATATATATATATATATATATAATTATTTAGCTTAAATCATTTCACTATAGGTTCAATTCTCTGAAAGTATACTTTTAGTAGTATGTTTCATATATTTCATATATATAGTTACTGTAGGAAATAAATAACAATATAACATCACTTACACATAGCTGCAACCCATCGTTTTGTTTATTAAATCCGCCCGGTTTTATATGATAGATATATATTTTTACATATATAGTTTTAATTCCTTTTTCATTTCCTATTGCAGAATTTTAAATGTTAGCCTTCTCATCTCGGCTTTTACAACCAAATACGAAATCATGAAAATCACTAGGGAAATACCGTTATTTAAATATATGTGAAAGGATTACGTTGCTGTGATGTTTGCTATATGTATGAATTGTATCCGCTCGATCGTGTGAGAAACTGTTCAGTGAGAGAAAAGAAGAGACACTAAGCCTGGTGGTGAGGATTTCAAGAATTCAACAACGCTAGGGGCAAACTTCAAATTTAACAAAACAAATATTTTAACGCTGGTAAAACACTCGAATTGAACAAAACACGTGTTGAATTTAACGAAACAAATAATTACAAACTTAAAACTTCAAACAAATACTTCACGCCAACAAAAACAAAACAACACCCACCAACTCGAATTCAACAACACGAGTTACAAACTTCAAATTTAACAGAACAAATATTTCACGTTAAAAAAATAAATATTTCACGCCCGAAAAAAATGCACTTAAATTTAACAACACGAACCGGATTCAACGTAACAAATAGTTATTTCACAAAAACAGGAAAAGGACACACTTTATGCTAAGAATAGAGCCCCTAGACTGGGAAGACTCCAACCAGAAGTAGGCATGAAGAGAATAGAGTGGGCATATCGAAGATGCGTTTACAGCATTTAATATAGTGAATGATAAACAACAATTATCACTGTTTCGATTTTACGGGGTAACAAACTCAAAGATATCATTAAAACATTAACACCGGAGATACCACTAGACAAGTAGAGCACAACAACAAAAATAGCGCAGGGTGAATACTTTATCCAGAAAACAAACGAAGTCTTTGTAAAGACATAAATTGAGTAGGCTTGGTCAAGAAAACGGGTAATCAACAAACGATTTCGTCACCCGTCTACGCGCGTAAAGAGGAAAATTCAACTTCGGCGAATACAACCTGGGCAAGGCTATAGTGAACTAGTTAATAGAAAAATGCTCGTCAGGCAAATTACACTGTATGTATTTTAAAGACACAGATTTAACTGTAGAGGAACAACATTAAAGAGCATTCATATTTGAATCCATTGAAAGACAAGCTAATAGAAGCGGATGAAGGAGAACACTCAGAAATTCACAAAATTACAAATTATCAACATTAACAATGATATAACGGTAGATATAGGATCAGCTCAAGGACAACAACCCATCAAAACTAGTTAGAAATTGCTACTGATGTAATGACTCAGACTACATACACGCTTTTGCCCCCCCCCCACGTTTTAACACCACCAGAAACGATGCCCAAAATGAACCCCGAACGCACTAGTTTACCAATTCAACAGAAACTGGCGAATGAGCCAGTTTATTAATGCCTCCACCTTACTTGTATACCCTCTACGGGCAAAGCCTTAACTTATTAAAGAAAAAAATATTAAAACTCTTTAAAAAAACGAATACAAAAAATGTTTTATAACGCAAACAAAAATATCACTTGCACGCTATTCAGCACAAGTCCGAAAAGAAAATGGCACCGATTAGTTATTCCTTTTCTATACACAAACAAAAATGTCACTTGCACGCTATTCAGCACAAGTCCGAAAAGAAAAAAATGGCACCGATTAGTTACTCCTTTTCTATACACAAACAAAAATGGCACTTGCACGCTATTCAGCACAAGTCCGAAAAGAAAAAAAATGGCACCGATTAGTTACTCCTTTTCTATACACAAACAAAAATGGCACTTGCACGCTATTCAGCACAAGTCCGAAAAGAAAATGGCACCGATTAGTTACTCCTTTTCTATACACAAACAAAAATGGCACTTTCACGCTATTCAGCAGAAGTCCGAAAAGAAAAAAATGGCACCGATTAGTTACTCCTGTTCTATACACAAACAAAAATGGCACTTGCACGCTATTCAGCACAAGTCCGAAAAGAAAATGGCACCGATTAGTTACTCCTTTTCTATACACAAACAAAAATGTCACTTGCACGCTATTCAGCACAAGTCCGAAAAAAAAATGGCACCGATTAGTTACTCCTTTTCTATACACAAACAAAAATGGCACTTGCACGCTATTCAGCACAAGTCCGAAAAGAAAATGGCACCGATTAGTTACTCCTTTTCTATACACAAACAAATATGGCACTTGCACGCTATTCAGCACAAGTCCGAAAAGAAAATGGCACCGATTAGTTACTCCTTTTCTATACACAAACAAAAATGTCACTTGCACGCTATTCAGCACAAGTCCGAAAAGAAAAAAATGGCACCGATTAGTTACTCCTTTTCTATACACAAACAAAAATGGCACTTGCACGCTATTCAGCACAAGTCCGAAAAGAAAAAAAATGGCACCGATTAGTTACTCCTTTTCTATACACAAACAAAAATGGCACTTGCACGCTATTCAGCACAAGTCCGAAAAGAAAATGGCACCGATTAGTTACTCCTTTTCTATACACAAACAAAATACCCAGCATTTGAGAAAATGTAATTACTGCGAAATAATAAATCACTTTGAAAAAAAACATGCTTAAAACAATGTAACAGCGAAAAGTTAAAACGAACATGCAAGACAGCCATAATTAAGTATTCCGATTCGTCGATACTGGTTTATCGATAAATCGGAATAATTCAGACAGCCAGACATTCGGTTTCCGAGTGAAACGTATGAGTTCAACGAATAGTGAAATTGTCCATAATGTCGACGTACTAGTCAGAATTTTAATAGATTCTGAAGCAGACACAAACCCTTTAGACGTCAACATATTCAAACAAAATGTTGAATTACGGCCAAACTTAACATTAAAATAAAAAAATTGTAAACTAAAAGCTTATGAGAATATTCCAATACCATTAATAAGAGAATTAATCGCAACGAATGATTACTGATGAAAAACCCCAAAAGTATTCGTTACGATAGAATATCTACATGGCAACTTATTAAGTAAGTAGGTCAGTATCGAATTATCCCGCAAAAGAAATTGTAGATCGACATTTACCCTTATTTAAAGGATTAGGAAGGATGTAAAATGTCCAACTCAAGATTAGAATAGACGATAATGTTGTACCTGTTGCAAACCACCAAGATGGACACCATTTCATATCCAACAAGCAGTAGAAAAAAATCAGGGAAATACTAGTAAATAATATTATCGCGAGAGTGGAAGGACCTACACCGTGGGTCTTCACGTTATTAGCAGCACCGAAACCAAACGGAGACATTCGGACTTACGTGTGGCAAACAAAGCAGTGAAATGCACTCGTTATTAAATACTAACAGTGAAACGAGCAATTCAAACATTTTTTCGAAAATCGACCTAAATTTATATTACCATCAAATAGAACTGGATCCTGAATCCAGTGACATCACTACTTTTTCATGCCATTCCACAATTTACCGAAATAACATATTAGTTATGGACTTAACACCCACAGTCGAAGAAGGGCTACGACAAATCCATCAGAAAATCCCTACCTGCTGTAATGGGGCAGACAACATTCTAATCTGGAGAAAAGACACAAAAGAACATAACAGAACCCTAAGTATGGTATTAGGCACATTGAAAGATACATCCTTGCAATCGCACAGTACAGAAGCATATTCATAGAGAAGAAATAGTATTCCGTGGTGTTGATGTGTCTAATACAGGGATCAGACTGACAGACTCGAAAATAGTAGCAATCAAAACTTTCAAAATCCCTGGAAACGTCCAGGATGTTTCCCCGACTAGCAACACTCAGTTAACCATTAAAAAGTTTAACACGAACAAATATGAAATGACGGTGAGTGAATGAAGAAGAATTTTGTTTTATTATGCTGAAGGAGACAGCCATTCAGAACAAACGGCTCATGCACTTTGATCTGAAACTACAAACATAAGTCATAGTGGATTCCAGTCTTGTGAGACTAGGAACAATACCTTGGCAAAACAAACAAGGAATATGCATTCCTATTAGTTATGCCTACAAGAGTCTAACTGAAGTCGAGTGGCAGCACTGTCAATTAGAGAAAGAACCTCTAGCAATCGCATAGGCTTGAGATAAATTTCATGGTAAGAACTTTCTTACCATCAAGCGTCAACAACTATCTCAAATCCTAAATGTTGCTCCTCTGAGTTAATTTTGCGATAGATTTTACGTCTGCAACATAATGATTACACAATAAAACATATTAACGGTAAATAGATTTTACGTCTGCAACATAATGATTACACAATAAAACATATTAACGGTAAATAGATTTTACGTCTGCAACATAATGATTACACAATAAAACATATTAACGGTAAATAGATTTTACGTCTGCAACATAATGATTACACAATAAAACATATTAACGGTAAATAGATTTTACGTCTGCAACATAATGATCACACAATAAAACATATTAACGGTAAATAGATTTTACGTCTGCAACATAATGATTACACAATAAAACATATTAACGGTAAATAGATTTTACGTCTGCAACATAATGATTACACAATAAAACATATTAACGGTAAATAGATTTTACGTCTGCAACATAATGATCACACAATAAAACATATTAACGGTAAATAGAGTTTACGTCTGCAACATAATGATTACACAATAAAACATATTAACGGTAAATAGATTTTACGTCTGCAACATAATGATTACACAATAAAACATATTAACGGTAAATAGATTTTACGTCTGCAACATAATGATCACACAATAAAACATATTAACGGTAAATAGAGTTTACGTCTGCAACATAATGATTACACAATAAAACATATTAACGATAAATGGATTTTACGTCTGCAACATAATGATCACACAATAAAACATATTAACGGTAAATATAACTAGGCGGACATACTCTATGAAGTATCAAAATGTAGTCTTACTTGAAGAAGAGATAGCCGAAGGATTTATCAACACAGTTGTAGCTAATAATATTCCAAAAAACAATCACTTTATCGGAGATAATGGAGAAATCCCAACAGAGTGTAACTGTCACAGCAGTGAAAAATGCAATACCACAAAACCACTAGACGAATACGTTAACGGAACGCTTTGAACAAGTGAGGAATGAAGTGACAACAAAACGAGGTGAAGTCATACGCGAGGCTAAAATGATCATACCGAAAAACGTACAGAAACTGGCACATGAGACACATATAGAGATAATGAAAACAAAAGCCGTACTCAGAACTAAGGTATAGTTGCCCAAAATAGACGATATATCACATACACAACACTAGACCCGAATAAAAACCACAGCCCACTCCACGTAGAAATATGTGATCGGAATAATCGATGCAGTTTCTGCACACATGGCATCGCAGCGATTATCGTTTCAGATAACAAAACTCAGTTAAGGTCCCCAGTGTAATCTCTTCTATAAAGAATGAGGGTTCAAACACCGATTTGTAATACCTTATTACCCTCAAGCTAATGGAGTTATCGGCTCACTCTCTCTCTTTGACTTCAACCTTAATATCACCGAAGACTGCTCTATACATACCAACTTCTATAGGAAACCTGCCTGCGAAAACCTCTTCATACACTTTAAGTCTGCCCTGCCCACAAAAGCCAAATTAAGTTATCCCCATACAAAACAAATGCTCTTCTGCCGCTGACAAAATAACACATACTAAAAACTTCCACCAAACCCTCCAAACTAATGGCTACCCTGCTCCCACGATAGTCCACCTAAATAAGTCTAAACACATAGACACAGCACCCTCTCTAACACCTGTTTCTTAAAACTCCCTTTCTTCAGCGATAAAATCACCACCTCCATCCGCAAAGCTATACATAAAGAAAACCTATATATATATATTGCTAGTATATATCTATGTGTACATTCCTTTCTGTTAGACACTGTTATGACGGCCGACTATAGCTGTCCGCCACTTTGACATATATGTATGTTCTATTTCTAATCTCGTCCGTAGACATAACATTATGGCGCGCTCAAAATTTGAGTATGATATGATTCTTGTTCTGAGTTCGAATCGTGCGACTGGTAAAGGTAAAAAAGGTAATGGCCTGGACGCGCACGAGTGTCGTTGCCGACATCGCACATTGCCCATGGCCCATGGCCGTAGCGGCGGTGATTTGTTAAGAATCACCGTGTCTAGGGCACAGCATATGGAATACGGAGCCCATCCCTCTCCTTCCGCTGAGTTTTAGTCAGGTACCCATTTACTGCTGGGTGGACAGAGGGAGTTTTCAGACCAGAAAATTCGCATGCCGTGAGTGGGATCGAACCCGGGTCGTCCAGCCCAAAGACAAGTGCTATAACTACGTGTTATTATACTACTGACAATTTCAAAATGATGAAACCTATACGTATATTGATAACATTTAATTATTTATTTTTGAAAGAATTATATATATATATTGATATATATATATATTTTTTTTAAAGTAAATAATTATTATTTTACTTACGGACATCGATGTTTCATGCTTACACAATCTTCAGTGTATGGGGATAGTTAATTCACGTCGATCGGAGGACACGAGCCCGGTTTTACAAATACCCACTGATTCGTAGTCGGGTGTCTTTCCCCTCGACCGGCGTGAATTCGCCAGACACTTAGAAGGGATTTAAATCTATAAACGCCAAATCGGCGGGCGCGCATAGCGGGCAGTGGATATATATATATATATATATATATATATATATATTAATTTACAAAAACACACTTTAAGAATTTTGGGCAGCGTTATTATGTTACGTTATTTGATTTTTTATAAGAATGTGAAACATTCAGTATTAAATGATTGGCCAATCTGTATTTCATCTCTGATTATTTTAGTTAAGAAATTACAAAGAATCCTGCAGAACTGTGACAAAATCGATTTCGGTTAGCTTTTTTGCAGTTGCATCCTTTTAATTGATATTCAAAAACATTTTGTTAGTTTTATTTTCTTTCTGTACCGAAGCGAACGTAAGTAGCAAGTGAAAACTAATTTGATTAAATTGTTGGAAACTTTCATCTAATTAACGAAGCCATACAAGTGCGCTTGCACCTCTGCAGAAAAGAGAAATTGGTTTTAATTTTGAAATATAAATGCGACAATATTGCACTGAATGACATCGTAAAAACGTACGTGTGACTATGAACAGATATTCTCTTGGAGTATGATTGTACACAAGTATATGCACACATATGTTAGGATACTTCACATATGAAGTAAACGCTGGCCAATTATTTAAAATAAGTTGTGTTCTAATTCGTAAGGCCATATAATACATCCCTGGTGGAAGGCAGCTTTGAATAATTAATAAAAAGCTGTTGATACTAAAAGAACTGATAAAAAATGAACAACAACGAGTCTAAATACACACGAGTCAGGAAGAGGTCGGCAATGGTGTAAACCTTCCTGTGTCTGGAAATCGAACTCCAGCCCTGCCAGAAGCCAACCAGTGACAGCCATCAGGCATTGATGAAAAAAGATCCTGATCTCCTATCTCTACTATGTACAGAGAAAAAAAGCAATAGTATATATGAATGTATATCAATTTATCTATAGTTATTTATAGACGTAGCGTTTAGTTGTATGAAAGCCTTTTATTTCTTGTTGGATAAGCAAGTACTTCAAGCAGCTGAACTCAAATCTCAACAGTTTTAACAACAATGGATTGTCTTATCGATTATGCTTTCATCACAAGTTTACTACATATAACGAAATAAAGATGCATATCTTAGGTATTGCCCACCACCGAAAGGGCTGTATTCTCTCACGATAGTGCTATATATCATCGGTAATAGCCAACAGCGATATCACTTTTCAATTAACCAAAAAAGGTTGCGTACATATCTCATCATCAACGGTCTCTCTCTGTGTATTTCTCTCTCTCTCTTTCTCTCTCTCTCTCTCTCTCTGTCTTCCACTCTCTCTCTCCCCCTCTCTCTCTCTCTCTCTATATATATATATATATATACAAATATATGTATATAGATAATAATTAGATAGTTCAATATATGTTTGTATGCATATTTTTATATATATATCTACTATATAAAGTAAAGCTAGTTTCATTTTGCTTTTGTGCATTAATTTACCAACACACGGATGAACGCTTTCAGCAATAAATTGAATCCAGTACTGCTCTTAAAAAAGTAAATATTTCAGGCAGACAGTCTTGACAGTCGAACCGAACAATCTCGCTGGTAACCCTCTCAGTTGTATATGCTTTTACTGTTGTTCTTTTTAAATATATTTCTTACTAGCACATATAACCTCTATATAATGAAATAGAGCAGATCCATTCGTTTTCTTTAAAAATGGTGGTTCGATTCTATTTCATCAAATACATATTTAATCCTGCTGGATAGTTTACTGTTGACGATCTAGTTAGGCAGGATAATCTTTTCTCATAGATAAATATTTACTAACACCATACTGGGAAAATATGCTGACACGTTTTTCTGTGAAACTGATTTTGATTGGCTAATCGACGTGGTTTCTGATATGTTTGAACAATAGCAAGGGTTTTTTTTAATTGCTGTCTTTATCATAACCACCATCATCATCGGTCTATATTATCGTGCAGGACTGGGGGCAATGTCCACACCGGATGACGCCCCTCCAGACAGCTGGATGGCTGCACGCATGCCAGCACTTATCGCAGATCTCTACTATATGCGGTCTCTCTCTGTCAGACTCTTCGAAGACAACTTTGGCCGGCCAATTCCGCGCCTGCCATAGACTTGCAGGTTTAGTGCACAGTAGATTGCACTGCTGAATCTGTCCACTTGGCCATATCAGCGGAATCTTCGCTCTCTCAAAATGAGATCGAGGTCTGCAAGACTAAGTTTTCCCAGCAACTCATTTGTCGTCACGGTGGCAGTATCTTTTGGCTTGATGTTACAAATCTTTCTAACCATTGCCCTGTCATTGCGCAGCAGACGATGGAGGTATGGTCTTGTCAATGCCGAGGTTCTATTGGCAGGGTACATAGCGCTATGCACACAAGTGCTATACACTTGATCACGGACAATGTACTATAGATATCGTGATGTGAGAACTGGTAACAGCTCTCTTAACTTCTTCCAAACAGTCTTCATACGCGTTGTGGTTGCAAGGTTGCAGGCTCCACCTGCTCAAAGCTTATCTGTCAGGTAACAGATAGAGTCAACTACCTTCAACTTGTTCTTACCAACTTGAACCTTCGTCAGCGGTAGACCATCCAGTGAGCGATCAGTTTGTTGGTACCTGGAAAACCTACAGTTTAGGTTTTTGGTCAGACTCCTGAGTCAACTACACCTATGACTGACAAATTTGAGTAGAAACTAATGAAACCTTTTAGGGTTTTTTTATATACATAAAATAAGCAGTGTATACCAACTACTATTTATTCCATTCGTTTCTAAAAGAGATACGAGTTTCATTCTAAATAATTTCCGTAACAAAATAGGATGTTATACAATAATGAAATAGAGGTGAACATCAGATCATTACTTAAATAGTTTATGATTACAATGTGTATCTATACAGATGTCTTCGATCTTCGATTTTCGATTCCTAGTATTACCTCGGTCCTGTTTCTGTCAACACATCATGATGATAAAGGAATATAACCTAGAATAAATAATAGAGAAGAACTAATATCTATGTAATTCTTTGTACAGGTGATCCGTGTTTCATATTAAATAATTTACGTGACAAAAATATACTTTTCGCAGAGAAAAGTTAACTTTTCCGTTTCCTCATTAACATTGATGTCTCGCCATTTAAACATTTTGTTTATAGTCTAAAAAATAATTACTTCTCAGCTCTCTAAATTTGAAAAGTATTCGGAAGATTTTAAACGGTCGAATAGAAAGTTATTTTTAGATCTACTATTTTAGCAAATCATCATGTATTAAAAGACTCAAAGTTGAGGATGCTATATACGTTCAATACTTTTATACGTAGAAATTCACAGACCATTACGTTAACAAACCTATGTATGAGTTGTATAATGGTTAGTTATATTAATATTTAATGAGCGAGCAATATGATAATAATTTAACTTACGAAATCCTATTTAGAAAATTTAAAATGAAATTCTACTAAAAAATAATTTGCTAAAATGAAAACACACACACATATATATGTATATATATTAAATATCAACGTTAAATATCAACGTTCAAGAATCGAAACAAAGATGAAACAAGAGAAGAGATGTTCCATGCACAAAGAACTTTGAATGCAGATAGATATTTATACCAATAATTAATAATTCAATAGTTCTTATCTAAGAAAGTTACTGCAGTTCAGTTGAATCGCTAGAAACATAAACGTTTAATTATAACACAAATGCATACATATTTTAATTCAACTTAAAATCAGAACCAACTATCCCCCTCTCTCTCTCTATCTCTCTCTCTCTCTATATATATATATATATATATATATATATATATATATATAATATCGTCAGGGGAGTTGAAATACCTGACTAGTACATGGGTGCAGGGATACCCCTCTCGGTGTGATGAACCCGTAGACCTTGTCAGGTCATCCATCTAGGAGAAGCAACACTCTGATATAAAAACTGCGCTACTGACTACTTACGTCTTGACAGAGAACCGTTGGGGAGAGAGGCCTCCTTAGTCCTGATCGACAACCTTCCTAAAGCTGGTGTCTCGAACAAAATATCCGGTTTACGAACCTAACATTTCTTAAGGAGTAGATGGGTCCTCCCTATCGCCAGACCTTTGTGCTCCTTTTTTGTCTATTAGCAAAGCCCAGAGGTACTAGCGCACGGACACCCTAAAGAGACTCAGTGTTTTGCCTTTCTAGACTAGGACAATGAACGCCGTCTCTATCTATCTCTCTCTCTCTCTCTCTATATATATATATATATATATATATATATATATATATATCTGGGCAACTTGTGGAAAATGTTTGTCACTAATTCTCACATGACAAGTCTGGGTCGCTCTTATTCCAACAGGCTGGAAGTACAGGTTAGACAGCTTGTCTGGCTACTGTTTCACGCTGGTAGTGCAGAAGTCTAAGTTGTGCCAATTTCGGCTGGTCCATCAACAGTTGTATAATATCGTGGGAAACATAATGTGGCACGTCGCGCATTGATATGGGCCCTACAGTTATCTCCGATAAGCTTACCCGAGGCGACAATCCCCATTAATCAAGTCTCAACTAATTGTCTGGTTGTATGAGCTTGTTGGCATCAGAAAAGCACCTACTTTACTCTCCATACTCCATATGAAACAAACAAGGACAATACAAATAAGACATACTAAACCAGACACAAACAAAAAACATGTCTGCCTTCGCCCTGGAGGCTAGCATTCACAAATATCCGGGAGCTTAAAACCAAAATCAATGAGGTAAACACCTTTCTCCAAAACTCCCCAGATATCTTTACACTAAGTGAAACAAACCTACAATCCTCAATCACACACCATTTTGACATGACTGAATACCTCCCACTCTATCGTAAAAGATCTGACAAACATATGCACTGGCTAGGGATTTATCTTCGGAACACCGGCCTCTTGACTAGATAACATAGGCGAGAATCAGTTTATTAAGCTTACATGTGGTTTAAATTAACCTTACAGCACAGCGTTAGTAACTTATATTTCTTATATCTTTCGACCCAAGCCTGTACCCCACTTTACTTTGTCTCTTAAAGCATAGATACAGCAGTCACACTTGACTCGAGTGCCCAAATACATGTATTTGGGGATTTTAATGTACATAACCGTGACTGGCTTAGATTCTCCACCTGTACAGACGTAGCTGGTAACTCCACGTATAGTTTCTACATAGCACATTCCCTCCCATAGACTGACATTTTCCCACCCAATCTGATCGTGTTAACTATCAAGCTTCAGTTCCTAACCCGTTCGTGACCTAACTGCCCGAGGTTTGTTCGCCGAATGCCCATAGCCGCTCAGGAAAGCTTGGGAACCCATCAGAGATCATATCAGAGACGCTCCATGGACTGAAACTTTTACTCTCCCTGCTGATCAGTGCGCAAATGTGGTAACCGAATTGGTTAAATAAGACATTGAAGCACATGCCCCCATGGGATAATTCTACAGCAAACCCCACTTTCCATAATGGTTTACCTCGAACTGTGAAGCTGCTGTTGCTAAGAAGCAGCAAGCATTCCGACAATTAAACCGCCAAAACTCAACTACAAATATACAAAAACTTATAATGCTAAGAAATCGTTGTAAAACTGTTATAGATGCAGAAAAGAGAATGGAAAAAGATATGACCAGAAAAACATTAAGTCACAGTAACTAGGTATTTATTTATGGAGATTCTTCAATAGTGTAGTGAACAATGGGCAATCAACAATTCCCGCGCAATCCAACCACAATGACGTCGTTTGTACGGCAACTGATGAGGCTAAACTACTTCTCCAGCGTTCCCCCTTAAACTTTATATTGGTATTTCTAAAATTTAACATTGCGGACTGAAGTAAAACTTGATGATCTGATTATCACCCCATCTTATGTCCGGGACATCATAAAAAAGCATGGCACCTCCAACACATGTGAGCCTAATATTATACCAGTAATAGTAATTAAGAAATGCTCTGCTTAACTGTCCCCTGTCCTCTCCAAAGTCTACAAATTCCTTACTGGCTCTAGCTGCTGTGATAGCTGGAAAATTACCTGAGCGGTACCAGTCTAAAAGAATTCTGGTAGGAGAAGTGACCCTCAGAATTATCGCCCCATCAGTTTACTGGCGATGTTCTGCTAACATTTTTGAATCATAAATCAATCTAGCGATGGTCCGTCCCCTCGTTCATGCTAACAAAATTTATGACTATCAGTATGGATTTAGGTAAGCGCGGTCTACTGCGGATATCCTAACGGTAATCTCTGAACGCATACAGTGGACAATGTAGGTGCAGCTAGGGTTGGAGCGCTTTATATATCAAAAGCCTTTGATAAGGTCTGACATAAAAAGGCTTTCCATAAAGATTAATTCATATCGTGTTACTGGACGAATATTTAATTAATTAGATCCTTCCTATCCAAAAGAAAGATCCATATTGTCCTCGATGGCTTCGATAATATAAATTCATGTGTACCCCAAGGATCGATCTTTTGACCTTTACTTTCCTGATTTTTATAAACGACCTTCCTGGTGACATTGTGTCTGAGATGGGTATATTTGCTGCCGACGACGCCACGCTCTACCCTCGTCATGTGGATAAAACGGACGCGAACATATACGAGACATTAGCTGAGTCCTTAGAAAGTGATCTCCAGTCTGTAGTATAATAGTGTCATAAATGGATGGTAACATTTAATGCCGCTGAGACAAGGCTCTTTTCCTTTAACAACTGCAAGAAACCTCTTCAACCACCGATTGCCATGGCAAATAAAACTTTACCATGAGAGTCCAACGTTCAAACTCCTCTGCCCAACATTCACAGATAACATGAACTGCAACAAATGCAAAACACATTGCCAAGGGTGCTGCAAAGAAGGTGGGCTCCGTCTACCATGCTAGAAAACTTCTCACACCTGACAGTATCTTATATATCTACAAAGCCACGATCCGTCTCTGCATGGAGTATTGTTGTCACATCTGGGTTGGTGCACCATCCACCAGTCGTTCCTTCTTAGACAAGGTTTTAAAAAAGAGTCTCTTATCTAATAGGTCCCTTACTGTCTACCAAGCTGTAACCCATGCCCTATCGCCGCAATGTTGCATATTTGTTCTTGTTTTACAAGTATTTCAATGGAATGTGCTCTGGTTAACTTATAGCTCTAATGCCACCTCGACATAAATACACTCGACCAACTCGACAATAAGCTAAATCCAATCCATTCACTGTGGAGGTCCCCAGATGCCGGAGAGCCTTCTACTCTAATAGTTTCTTTCCTCGAGCTGCCGGCCTTTTGAACTCCTTCCCTGCTCTCTGTTTCACCTAACTGTACCGACATACATAAATTTAAAACTAATGTGAATAAGCATCTCGCTGCACAAGTTCCAAATGTAGGATTACACCTTAAATTGTCACTCTAATTCTCAGTATCCCATTACGTCTACATTTACAACTTGCCATTTTTGGGGTGAAATGAGGTGAACAAAAAAGATGACTTGAATGAAACCCAGAAGATGCCGACAGTGTAACTGAAATAATTTGAATATTGATGCATATCATTCAGGAACTTGGGTATCAGGTCGGTAAAATATCTTTTGAAACACAGGTGTGAAACAATAATAAAAAGGAAAATTTATGTTGCTTATGTTAGGAAAAAAAGACATTACGAATTTAAATAGTGTTGTTTTGCTTAGGGAAATTTGAATTTACTTCGTATTTTTCCGTCAAAGAAGGGGTTGAATTTAAAAAGTTACTCCTAGACTTTTGTATTTCTGTTTTCAATCGGTCGCCGACTTCGATCCTCATCTCAGAGCGCGTGTGACTCGTTGCCATCCGCTAACTATTCACAAATCCTGTAATATGTATTTATCTATTATAATTGATCGAGCAATGTTTAACCACGATAAAGTTGAGTTTAAAATCCTATGTTGGCTGTGTCTTATTTTAAAATTAAAACGACTCAGTATTTTAGAAAGCAGAATTAGATTTAGTAAATTTATTAGTTCGGACCTCGTGACATTTTTAATTTGCCAACATAGTTTTCTCCTGACAATTCTATCTAAATCAAAACACACATTTTAGAATTTCAATCTTAGAAAATTTCTGATTCTAAATATGGCAGAAGTAAAAATAATATTTTCTCAGCTATCAGTCTAACCTGAATAACAGGACCTTTTAAATGTTTAACACAATTCGGCTGACAGCGTTGTTTTGATAGTTCACTTACGTCATGCGGGTTTTAGTCGCATGTCACCACAATATTAAACATGACAATTTAAGCTAAATTGAAACATTGACGTATTACGATTACTGTATGACAATTGTATCAGAGTTATTAAATTTTTTTTAAAATAGATGCTTTGGGGGCGGTATCTTAAATACAAAAATATAGATTATGAAATTTAATGCTCCATTTAATAAAATATAGCGATAGCTTGAAACCTTAACATGGTTGTCCTCCATATTCCATTTAAGTATTCCAAGTATTCCATGATTAATTTGACTTGATCAATTAATATTGTACCAGCAAACATCTCACCATGTCAAAACATTCTATTATGCTAAAGCTGCGTGATTCAACGTTTGTTTCCTAAATGTATTTTCTATATGAAGAAAATATTTTTTAGTTCTGTGATTGAGTGCATTGTAAAAACTCATATGTATTCTTCCTATTAGCCGTATTTTTACCGAATTGAACAAGTCACCCAGAACTCACTGAACGATCTATCAATTTCCCTCGGTCTCTCACAAGTGTATTTAATGTATCTAGGTGAATTTAAAGAAAGCCTAAGTCGTTTTACAACGTTTTAATTTAAAATCTTTTGATGCTATTTAATTCACATAGTCTGTTCGTACGCACCGTAAAAACATTTGTAAATTAGATAGTTAAATAATAAGTATTTTTACTTCTATAGAAGTAACGCTTCATCACAGTTTATGGATCAAAGTAGCATAGATAGTGGTAGTGGTTGTGACACAGCGAGCAATATGTAGTCTAGTAGTAGTATATATATATATATATACATATATATATATATATATATATATATATATATATATATATATATATGTACATAAATTAAATGAAAAAACAATGATCTTGAGTGACAAATCGAAAATGTGGCAAACGTCGTTCTGGTCGTTTGCCATTTTTCGATTTGCTACTCTTAATAAAGACGTCGTGGCAGTATGACGAAACGTTGAGATGTATTTTTTAGTTTTAGATCTTACCTTTTACTATTTCATTTTACTATTTCATTTTACTATTTCATTTTACTATTTCATTTTACAGGGTGACTCCAAACAAACGCGCCTCAGCTCTAATTAGGCGTTGTTTCTTAGTGTTACGTCCGAATGAAATGAATGTTTGGTCATAACTAGTTTATTATATTCAAAACATCACATCAAAACAGAACTTGCTCATGAGCGACGAGTAGAGGGTCTGAAGCTCACTCTTGAAAGTTTTGAGAACCTCCACATACCGCTCCTTGTTGACTGTCACTGCTGCGCCAGATTCTTCGATGAAGATTGGTCCGATGATGCCTCTGACCGAGATTGCAGCCCACACCGTGCACTTAGGGGAGTGCAGGGGCTTGGTGGCTACTTCATTGGGTCTGGAGGACCCCCAGAAGATATTTGTCTTGGAGTTCGCCTTTCCGTCAAGATGGAAGTGGGCTTCATCTGAGGTCCAAAGGAGGTTAAGAAAACCTGGTGTCTCCTCGATCTTATCGAGCATCTTGACTGCCATAGCGCTCCTCTGCTTCTTGTCTGAGGCCGTAAGGGTCTGCAGCGTCTGTATTCTGTATGGGTAAGCCCTGATATCGTTCACCAGCACTCTCCTGCAAGTCTCACGAGAGATACCGAGGGACTGACTTCGCTTACGCACAGAGCGTTTCGGACTCTCCTAGAGAGACTCTCTCCTATTTTCGCCCAGCTCGGCTGTCCGCTTCTTGGGACGTCCCGAGTGGCTTGGACGGTTCTCAGTGGCAGCGTTGAGGTTCTCCACGGTCCCATACTTCTCGAAGTGGTCCACGCAGTTCTGAATTCTGCTTTTGGATGGAGCTATTTCACATTCGAACTGATGCATGAAACTGTCCTGGGTTTTATTAAACGAGCCTGTCTTGTAGTCAAATTTAACACAGTGTATTCTTTGTCCATGCTCCCACTAAGGTCTTGGTTTACTCACGGTCGTTGATTCTGCTATGTCATGTAAAATAAAGGCAATCGGTCGATTAATAAAGGAGATATCACATAAAGTGTACACGGGGGCCCGTTTTTTGGGGCCCTCTTTTAATTTATTTGTTTAAATATATATATATATATATATATATATATATATATATGTATGTATCCCGTGTAATGTCCCCTTTTCACATTTTCAAAGTCAGACTAAATAGCAATCTCTTTGATGTATCGATACTTTAATCGGACTAGCCTAATTTGTCTAGTTTTTTTCAACTATGTTATTACAACGAATACACTTTATTTGCTGGCAGTTTTATTAAATACTTATTCCAGCTCAGAAAAGTTATACAGTGGAGACATTTCTATTATTCACACAAAAATAAAAGCGTGAGATTTCACTCTTAAGAAAAGATATCGACACTCTCCTATATATTTTTGCTATAAAAAGATACGTGCAATTATTTTTCATTAAAATACTAGCTGAATTATTTTTGATTATTACTTCTTACTTACCCATGTTTAAAGGATATCTAAGGATACAATGGCATTTTCATTAGTCATGATGACAGATTATTTACCACCATCTTGGCTTCTTACAAATACGAAACGACTATTTGTATGCCTTGAACCGTCTGCTTCATAACATATCTTCGTTAAATATTTGTTTTCGTTTTCTGATTCGTGTGCATATTTATTCGATTTGAATGATCAAAACAAGGTGTTGAGTTTTTAAAACACGTTATATTCTAAAGATTAAAGGAAAGTAATCACGTATTTATTTTTTTGTTTTTCCAAACTAAATCTATGACAATATAATATATTTCCAAACATAAAAAGGAATTTTACGCAATTATATTCAATTTTCCTCCTTTATTTTTTTCAAAAGCAAATTATATTAATGAAATTATACGAATTCAAATGTGTGTGTTTGTGTATGTATGCATGTGTGTTTGTGTGTTGTTTGCATACACGTTAATTACATATTGTCAGTTATTCTATACATTTAATTTACTAATCTTAAGTACAAAAACAAACTTTTGAATGATGTCTTTATCACAAAATAGCAAATTAAGACCACAAAATTTCTATTTAAGTTTCTTCGTAAACAACTATTTTTGTTATTTTACAGTAAGCAACAATGAATAGGTACTGCTAATATATATATATATATATATATATATATATATATATATATAGCGAGAATCTGATAAGGTTCGTAGAGTCTTATAGAATGTCTTGATGATTATCAGTCGCCGCAATTGGCATAAATATAATTTAATTTCTCCGTATAACGTGACAATTTTCTATGGCCGAAAACGTGCGAAGCCAAAGGTGACACTGTGAACCGGGTTCTTGCCTT
>OY744532.1:2325000-2417500 GCA_963556195.1 Sepiola atlantica | reverse complement strand
TTTACTCATAGTTGTGTGTTTTAAAGGGTTCTATTTTATTTGATGATTTATTTACTTATTTATTTATTTGTAATAGTGTATTTCAAGTCTGTCTCGGAAAAAGAAAAACAAAGAGAGATAGCGTCTGTATTTATCGTTTAAAACGGTGCTTTGTTGAAATGCCCCTATTGAAGGAAGTACTGGGTCAGGGTAAAATGTGATATATGGGTCTTAATTGTAATTAAGTTACAGTAAGATTAATTTCATTATTTATGATGGGTGTTGTCTGTTTTACTACTTCAGAGGTGTGTTTATTTTTAGTGATAATTGTATGGTATAGTTTATTGATTAAGCTCCTGGTGTGGATTTGTTAGGATTTTTATTTTTCATATGTCATAATTAATAGTTTTGTATAATTTGTATTTTTTTTTTCAAAAATTATTTTCCTAGAATTTTCTTATAAAAATTGTATATATATGGGGAACCGTATTTGAGTGGATTCATTGCTCTACAGTGGCCGAGTATTGAGGAAGAGTATATTTTGTCAGTGAAAGGGTTCGTCTAAGAGATATCTTAAGGCATTGTTTATAATGTGCAGTTGTGGTCGTAATATCTTAAGGAAAGACCGAATAACTAGAAGTACTACGAGGGTATGACCTCCCTAGAGTGTAAAAGCAGATATTACGATCACAACCGCACATTTAAAAATAAAGAACGCCGAATTAAAACAGCACTAGCAAAAATTATTAGAAGCTCAAAGAAAATGGACGCTCACCAATAATTGAATATAAAATAATACGACAGGCCAGTACATTATGTCTGAATGAGAAATTTGAAATCCTAAACCTTAAAGACCACCCAAACCTAATATACTGTAGAAATGAAAATACAAACAACTGCCGGTACAGAATAAAATTCACCCTAGGTCAACAATATATAATAAATAAATAAATAAATAAATCTAAAACTAAACTAAAACTTAAAAACTTACAAAGTTAAAAAATAAACCTAAAATAGAAATACAAGCAAGCACGCGTTAAAATAAGACCACACATTATATTGACACAAAAAAGAAACAGGGATGAACCATCCTATAGCAAAACAGAACAATAGATTAGGAAATAAGAAGTAACATCAACCGAATCTTTGTTTGTGAGAAGACCAACGATTGGCTATAATTAGATTTTAAATAAAAGAACATTTTAAAAATACGTAATCAAAAATTTTTAAAAATAAAAGTATTAATACTAACACTTAGACTAATAAGTTTTAAGGTGACCAGTGTTTATAAGCAAATTAAAAAAAATTGATTTTAAATACATTTTAATTTATGCGCAAAAGCTCTCGATTGCAACGGTCTTCATATGCACGTTTGAATTAGGGTTGAACACAATCTGACGAAAGGAAATGTTTCTGAAATATCATATCATACGGAACTTTTATCTAACCACACTGACACAAGTAAGATTGTAATATAGTATAATATATATATATATATATATATATATATATATATATATATATATATATATTCGCAATGGAAATTATTTACCAACTGACGATTTGAATAATACTTATGGCTCGTCGATAGGTCAACATCTCATAAATAATCGCACCTGTGCCTCTAAATTCAGTGTCGACTTATTCTCCATTCTTAGTAAGTCGCACTCCCCTTATCATCTCAAGATCTTAGAAACAATTTATATTAAGTCCTTGAGACCTTCTCTTTGCAAACAAAGAGAAAATCTCCTCGGGCTTAATGTTGTTTCTATTTGACTGAACTTTTTTTTTTTTTTTCTTTTTTTTTTTCTTTTTTTAATTTTTTTTTTTACCCCTTTCCCTCGCTATAATTCTCATAGCATCTTTTTATATTTTTTATACATTACCTCGATATTTGGCTCTGTTGAGCGAGGTACGAAACCGGTCAGCTGCCCTTTCATCTTTTTAATTTCTTAAATTCATTATGAATAATAAATATTGTCTCTTCAAAGCTATTTTAAAGTTTTGTACGACAAAGAAAATATTTATATATATATATATATATATATATATATATATATTGTATTGATAAAAAGATGGAAATGCTTAACGCATTATACCGTCATATCTCTTAGTTTGCTTCAGTTTGTGTCTATCCGTTACACCTCTGCACTGTATTGTTTTCTTATGAATTACCTTTATATACACACTACACAATGCTTCAAGCGAACTACATTAACCTCCTTTTTTATTCAAAGAAAATAAAAAAATTTTTCACCGTAATCAAATTTTATTTCAGTTTAACTTTAAACAAATGCGCAGGAAAATATCGACATATTTAAATTCATCATATCGATTTTGTTAGATTCCAGGAACAGAAAAAAAATTGATGAAACCCCAACTGAATATTTAAAAAAAAAAATGGTCTCAATTTAAAAAACTAGATTCCACACGTCGAGAATAATTATTCTTGTAGAAAAGAACTACTCACATATTGAGAAAAAGTCGTCATGGATAGTTTTTGTAGTCCAAAGTTTCACTGGTACAATCATAGAAAATACTTTATATTGAAGACTGACCATAAACTACTAATTATCATGTTTGGTTCTAAAAATGTCTCCTGTGCATACATCAAATAGATTGCGGGAGTTAAGAATAATCAACTGCATTATAGCTATAAAATTGTCATGCCGGCGACACTGTCCTGATTAATCCCGGAACACAGCTCTTAAATATACTCTGATGGCTTCACTTCAGACTCCAGTTGAATTTAGAACCACATGATGCAAAAGAATAAGGTATCTTCCAGTAATTCCCGACCAAACAAGACGAGATGCTCTAAGCGAATATTTTCTCCCTATGGTATGAAGTACTGCTATATAGTGAGTGAGTCGTCATTCACTCAACACTATAAAACAGAATGTTGATAGATTTTTATGCATACCACCCAGGTATTAAAAGGATATAAAAGCCTTATACTCAGTTATGTGTACTGGCATACAGGATAAGTATTTCGAAAACATCGCGAGACTATGTAAATCCTGTGTATTAGTAACTAAGGCAGCTTTATGTAGTCCATAACCGAAAACGTACCTACCATAATACCGAGTACATATGAACTTTGCAGGTACACTAGACATATTCTACTATCATATAGTAGTAGATGTTTTTCTAAATGGCTTGAAGTCTTTAGATGTAAAAATCCCACTACATAAATTACAATCAATTACATCTACGTATTGTTCGACAGATTTAGAGTAGTCGATTATTTAGTGTCCGACAATGGGACACAATTCACGTCAAACGACTTTAAGGATTTTTGTGAGACCTTCCAGATCAATCATATCACAATCGTACCATTGCACCCGAGATCCAACGGACTGGCTTTAGTTTATATAACCTATTTCGTTTTCTTTTTGTAAAGTGTTGGATTTTGCTGTAGCACCCTGTATAATAACTTATTCTGTGTTAATTGCGCAAAGCGGCGTCCAAACTGGATTTACTCCTACCATATACGACCAAAGGAACATTCGTCTTGAGATCTTGGTATAATGTGTCTAACTGCTTTATTTCCACATTCTTATCGACCTTTACAAAAAGTGTTTTATCTTAAATCGCTGCAATGTTCATTGCGAGCAGTAAATGTCCATACACGCGACATAATATCGTAACGGTGGCAAATATCGACATTACCGACATGTGCGCATCTGGACAGATATAGAAGCTAATGCTACATCGTTGTCTTCATGACTGATAAACGTTTTTCAGATTCCTTTGTCGACGCTTGACACTCGGAGCTGCACAAAACAAGAGCCTGATAGATATTGGACTTGAATTGATCACTGATCCGTCTATCACAGAAGACATCAGTACGCCATTTCTATCATGCAGCATTTCTTGGGGCAGTTATTCTGCCAAGGATACTGAGTCGCTGCTGATAGTCGAACTCAGATATTTGAAACCATTCGTCCTGAGACGACTCTCCCCATCTACCACGATGGTGCATAGCTAACCTCTATCTGTGCTTAAGTACTCGGTCTTCTTGCTGTTCAGTCTCCAGGAGTGCAGTCATCGTCGGAAAAAAGCATGAGGTCGTCCGCTTATAGAAATGTCCGTATTACACGTAACTTAACATTCCAACTTCACGGCGTCTATGAGAAAATTTTACAGAAGCGACGGAAGTGCTGATCTTTGATATACGTCAAGCCTCATAGAAAAAAAACGTTGACGCCCCTGAATCTTCGGTTAATCGTTGAGCTTAACACAGTTACAGCGGGTGTGTTCTTACAATATGAGTGGAATGGTTTCTCTCCTGTTTCGAAAGACAATGGATAGACGCGGAAATGTTGGCTGATCGATTAGAAGTTGATAGTAAACAAGATGGAGCGTTGCCTAAGTCCACTAGCAAAGAAAATTCTAAGGCGACCGGCAGTAGAACTGAAATAAACAAAGTGGGACTTTTTTCCTTCTCCTTATCTGTACAAATCTTTAAAGTTTTACTTACTTTCGTGTTTCATGAGCTGACATAGAATCAATAATCTGTATCGTGTAAGACCTAAATTTGTAGCATGTATAAACCCACACATTTTGATTATTTTAGGAGCAACCCCATTTGGATCATTTCAAGAGCCACACATTTGGATCATTTTAGGAGCCACACATTTGGATCATTTTAGGAGCCACACATTTGGATCTTTTTCAGATACTGTAATGATGACTTAAATATATAAAACTGAAACGTTTCTCATGACGTCAGTTGCGCAAACTCTATTTTGTGAACAGTTTACATCATATTAGTTCATATGTTCAGCTTACTTAGAAGTAATATTGTATCTGACGTATTGCATTTAACAAATGGTCAGAGGTTACTCATCCTTATGAACCCGTCATCGAAGCTGTATTCTATCTTAGAAGAAGTATATAATCATAAATGTGAGATTTTTTTTAAATAACAAAGTAAAAATATGAAGAAAATAATTGTCATTTATTTTTCTGCTTCACGGCACATCAAGCTTTTTGGAATCATTTATTGCAGAATCGCAATCCTATTGTAAAAATTTAGTTAAACACAAGTTTCTATTTCATCTATATCTAAGGGGAAATTGTGTCTTCATATTACCATCATTAAGTGAATCAAATGGATCTGTTTCAGGCCTTTATTTCAATATCAGTGTGTAGTATCCGTTCTATATTTACTCGGAGACACTGCCAATTTATATTTTTGACTATCAAGAGTGTTCCTTTTGGAGCAGCTGAATATCCCACTCATTAAAATCAGACCTAATGTCTGATGTTTCCCTTGTAGAAAAGCAAGTAAATAGCGACACATTCCATAAGCGGATGTCGTATCCATTATCAAAATAAATCTTGAAATAAAATAATATATAAGAATGGGGGGTCTAGTAGTTACAAGCGCAGACTGTAATCGCAGCGTGCCGGATTCGAGCTCTGTCGTAGCTATTCCATCACTTTCACTAATAGTTTTTGATAAACCTATGCTCCCCTCCAGCTTAAGATGGACTAGACTGTATAGTCTTTCTTATGCAACTAGTCTCGGAGAAGGAAAACTCAGAAATAGCATCCGTCTTTTTCTGTTTATCCTGGTATTGTTTACAGTCGTCTTTGACATCTCATTGCAACTGGACTCATGCAAAGACTGTTAAAGAGATGTGCGGTTTGTAATTGTTTTACTACAGACTTCGCACGCTGGCACACTTACAAGGAAACATCCATTGATGGAACATGGTTTAACGATGGCGTCGTTGTTTTTCTATGTTTAACAGAATGTGATTGAGAATTTTAAAAACTACCTTTGTTCAATTGCTTAACATAATATATGTCAAATTAAAAGTAGTTTCATTAGACAACACATTAGCACAATTATCACGCACTATTATCATTGTATCATTTAACTTCTACAACAAAATAACTTTTTGTCATATTAGTCATGCCGAATTCTAGTCCGATCGTACCAATAACTTTTTGGAAAGGTAAGGACCCACAAGTTCTCTTCGACTATGTTTACAATATTAATAGTGTTTAATTTATCGTTTACAATATCCATTTTATTCTAGCATTAAATAATTCTAGTGTGTTGATATGCTGTTATGGATACGAGAAAAAGAAGATATGCTGTAAAAAGTTCTGGAATTAGTATTCAACTACGATAAGCATCGTACAATCATTAACGTGAGATTTGAAGTCGAAATTAGATGGAAAAGGTTAAATTTAGTTTGTCTGTGTTAGTTCCGGTTTGTTCAGACAAAAATAACGAAAAAGAAAAGTTACATTTTTCGAAAATATAAATAGAGAATTCAAATAGTAGACAACATTTTAATATCAAAATATAATGTATTTACATTCAAAATATGAATTATTTAAACCATTAGTTTTTCACTGGCAACAGGAGGTAACTCGTGAATTAGTTCCTTCTTTGATCATGAAGGCAGATAACTTTCGAATAAGTTATATCTTATAGTGTACGCCAACAGTTAATAAAATAAATACACCCGGACACAAAATAAGAAAATAGACTATTTTTTTTTTTTTTCTGAATTTTTGATATGAGAATTGATAATTTGTATCATTTTGGGTATTCGGACTATATTTCTCATTTTGAGTGTTAACATCACAACGTTTCGGCCGCTGTTACCTCCGGCCTTCTTCAGGTGTATCTCTTCGAACTCGGCGCAGTGGATATAATACTAAGTTAAATTCAGTTCTAAGTGATAGTAATCTGAAGGTTGAATGTTCAATCCTCGGTGCAAACAATACGAAGAATTGCGAATTACTGACAACTTCTCACATTCATGGCTGAAGGGACAAGAGCATGCTACCACCGTGGATTAAATAAATGGTTCCCTTCAAAATTTCGTCCAGATTCACGAGTTCGACAGAAATATTCCCGAGTTCGAAGAGATACAGCTGAAGAAGGCCGGAGGTTATAGCGGCCGAAACGTTGTGATGATAACACTCAAGATGAGAAATGTAGTCCCAATAACGAAAATTATACACACATATTATTAGTAGTAGTACTCACTAGGAGTTCTCACACGGAAGTTATCTTTATTTCTTCAAATCTTTTTCTACAACTATGATACCACCTACATGCTAAACACACAGTGTTTTCCCCCTCTCTCCTCTTTCCCTAGCCTCTCAAAATCCATGCCACGCCCCAGCACAACAAAAACCTCAGCCCCGATACAGCTCTTCCACCCTAAGGCAAGTTCAATTATATTCTCACCCCCCCCCCACATATTGAATGCACGTCGTTTCAGATAAGCACGAATCGGTGTGTACATACGTACTTCGGAGATAAGTATTGAAAATAGAAAGGATTCGACTGGGGAATGTCGTGCAATATAAAGTAAGTATCTAAGTATTTTCACACACAGTAATTCAGAAATAATAGAGGATGGTTTTAATATTGTAAGGTATTTAACTGAAATTGACGCTGGATTGGGGGAGAATACTACATTTGAATGAGTGTATAATATACAAATATTTAGATAGTAAGGAATGTAAATGATATGTGCTATGTGACTGGTAAATTCTGGAGACTAATAGATGACTTTATAAAAAAATCTAACGTTAATAACAAAACAAAGTACCTAATAAGGAATGTAATTCAAATGTGCTATGATTTCGGTAACAACTGAAGACTAAGAGATACGTTTATAAACAATCTTACCATAGTGCCCACGTCGATTATAAAAATAGTCACATGTGCTATGTCCGTTAAGTACTAGAGACGTATGGATGTTTTTATAAACAATATACCCGTAAATTCAACGTCTAGAATAAAACAGCATGTCTTATGTAGAATGTAAATCACATGTACTATTGTCCAGTAACTAATGAAGCCTCTCAGATTCCTTTATAAATGATCTACCCGTAATGTCAACGTCTATAATAAAACACAAAAGCCAGTAAATAATTTAAATCAATTGTGTTATGCACCCGCTAAACCTAAAGACTTCATCTGTCTTTATAAACAATCCACCAGTAATGTCCACGTTTATAATAAAAAAGACAAATCTTTTTTGGAATATAAATCACATGCGCTGTGTGTTTGGAAACTAATGAAGCGTTACATATATCTTTATAAACCATCTACATCAGCAGCTAGTTAGCGATTGTAAATCACATGTTCTATGTGTCCGTTTACTACTGGAGACCGATGTATCTATAAACCTATCAACCCGTAATGTACACAAGGATGATTTTGAAAAAATAGCCAATAAGATGTGTAAATCACATGTGCTATGTCTCCAGTCATTATCGGAGACTAACATATCCCTTTTATAAACAATCTACTAACAATGTCCACGTCTAGAATATAAATAGCAATCAATTGTTAGCAATATAAATCACATGTGCTTTATGTTCAGTAACTACTGGAGCCAAATAATTGTCCTTATAAAAACTCTACATGTAATGTGAACTATCTAATTGAAAACGATTAACTAGTTAGGAATGTAAGTCTTGTATTTACCGTAGAATAGCAAATTACTTTATAAAGATCTTACTAGTAATTTCCACGTCAATCATAAAAATACAATATTCTATGTATCTTTGTAAACGATCTACTCGCAATGTAAACGTAAATAAAATGTGTAATTACGGATGTAAATCACCTGCGTTACGTGTCCGGTAGCTACTGGATACTAACAGATGTTTATACACATTCTATCTGTAATGTCTACGTTTGTACTCAAAGCAAGAGCTAGTTCGGAATGTAAATTACATTTGCTATGTGTCTGATTACACCTACAGTCTCAAAAATGTATTTGTAAACAATCAGCCCGTAATTTATGCGTCTATAATAAAGCACAATAGTTAGTTAGGAACACATGTGCTATATGTCCGGTTACTACTGGGGACTAACATATGTATGTTTATATATATATATATATATATATATATATATATATATATATATATATATATATATATATATATTTATATATAATGAAGAAGAATGGAAAGGAATTAGAGAAGCAAAAGTCAAATCATAATTCAATTCAATTGCTCAGAGCAAGGTATATTCCGCAAAAAAGGCAATTTATTCAAGTTAAATTTTCCTTAAGCCAGGCTTTTCAAAGATCAAAATCTTATCATCAGAGGAAGTCGCTGGGATAGGTAAGTTGGCAAAGGCCAAGATTTAAAATTTGAAAAAATAAAATAAAAGTTGTAGGGGGAAGAAACACAGGGCAAAATTCTGCCCGAATGCAAGCAAATGTCCGATTGCTAAAAAGTCCGGTGTCGAAAAGTCCAGCGGAGAGAATGAGATGTAGATAGGTAGGTCGTTAAAAGGTCCGAAACGTTGTGAGAGAGGAATCAAAGTTAATTTCCAAGAAGCCACAACTTCAGGAGCGGCGAAAATAGTAAATCCAAAGGGTAAAATGTCCAATAAGTGCAGGCAGGCAGGCTCAGAAGAGAGTGAGGTGGAAAATATTCGCCATTAACAATACTTCCTGGGCAAAGATGTCAGAGAAAATGCTTTATATTTATATATATATGTATGTGTATGTGTGTGTGTGTCCACGTCTATAATAAAAACAATAGCTAGTAAATAATGTAAATGGCATATGCTATATGTCAGATAACAACGGCAAAACAAATGTCTTTATAAACAATCTACCCGTAATGTTCACATCTGTTAAAAAAATAAAATAGCAAGTCAAGAACGTAAATCAGTTGTGTTATGTGTCAGGTAATTATTGTAGAATAACATATGTCGTTATAAACAATCTACCCGTAATTTCCACGACTATAATAAATAAAAATTGCAAGTTAAGAATGTAAATCACATGTGCTATGCCAATTCTAACTAGTGGAGACGAACGGATAAGTTTATAAACAATCTACAAGTATGTACACGTCGTCTAGATAAAAACATAACAGCAAGTTCGCATGTAAATCACATGTGCTATTTGTCTGGTAACAACTCGAGACTAACCGATGTCTTTATTAACAAACTTGCGTAATGTCCACGTCCCTAATGAAAAACAATAACTTGTTAGGAATTAAAATCACATGTACTATATGCCTGGTAAAGTCTAGAGCCTAATTACTAACCGGTAATCCCACCGTCTATAATTTAAAAAAATAGTAGCTAGTTATGAATGTTAAGCACATGTTCTTTTCTGCCGGTTATAATCGGAGACAAATAGATTTCTTTATGAACAATCTATCCATGATGTCCCCGTCATTAATAATAAAAAAAATTAGAAAATTCCCTGGACGCCATAAGGTAGTTAGTAGATCAGAGTTGGGTCGAGTGTAAAATGTTGCGAAATATTACCGAATCGCGCCCCCAACTCGGTCTGGAATAAAATACCAAGACAAAGAAAACGATCTCTACAAAACAATGACCATAAGGGATAAATGCTCTTAAGTAACTAGTAATCAACACACATGCAAATTACTCCCCTCCGGTAGGAAATATATAACTAAAGCCAGGATCGTTACAAGGTTTTGACTTTGAGCAAGCCAAACGGCACCCGGCCATCCTCGAATCACCAGAAATAGCATGACACGTAAGCCATTTAACTTATTTAACTCACACACTCCGGAGAAACAAAAACAAAACAAAAAACTCCGAGAAAAAAGAGAAACCATGAATTAGAATAATCGCCATAACCCTGACAGCGGACAAACAACTCCAATACCTTGTCACAGCCCACCTGGAGGCAACAGTAGTTCGGGGTATCCTTATTCTGACCCCTAGTTTAAACTGCACTATCTGATGCATTTTGGCCTCAAAATCGCTGCCTGCTGCTTCACGGTAAGTCAGGGAACTATTGTTTACTGTCCTCTCAATATCAGAAATGATAGTCAGGAGAGAAAAAGAGGTCACATTTCCCCTGCCGACAACCTAATATAGGCAAGTCATTATAGTCTGGACGCGTCTCTCCCAAGCTCCACCAAACCAAGGAGAAAATAATGGAACGGTCTTGAGTTTAATATGGCACGTGCTAAATGTCTCCTTTTACTCGTGCTATACCGAAAAACGGCTGAACAACTTGCCGCTGCCAAAGACGTGAGAGAAGAATAACATGCCTGTGTCTGGCACCACCTCAATAGGCACCACTCATACAATTACTTTTTCAGATGTTCCGTCTCTAACACAGATGTATACAGTGAAGTCCACCCCAGTGTTCTTAAAAGGCACTGAAAACCTCACACATGAAACGGTTTGGCTGGCAATATTGGGATGTAGTACCGGTCTGGCATTGGATCCCCTGCATAAGGTACAGGAGGCCAGAGCTTACCTGACGGCCTATCTTCGTGGGGAATCCAGTATACACTACTTCTCAATTAAGTCAGTGTAGATCCAGTTCTCAAGTGAGAGACACCTTCGGTGGCCGTCTATAATAATCAGTTTTGAAATGTGGTGGTTCTTGCCGAGCTAAATGGGTATTTTAGTCTCGTGCCCCAGATAATGGGACTGGACCATATAAACTCATCTTGATCAAGGAACAGGTCCAAATCATTGACCAAACAAGGTAAGGACTTTCTAATTGGATCCAGAAGAAACTGAAGCTCCTCCGCATGTCTGACGCTACAAAACTTTCATCAAATAAACCGAGTCCCTCCTTTCATTACCCTCATCAAGTCCGCGCAGTCTATCAATAAATTTATATACCAAAGCTGTAACTCTTCAACAGACGCGCAAATCCAAAATTACAAATCGACGATGGAGGAATATTTTTCCTTTAAAACAACGGATATATTCACAGACTCATGAACACTTTGTTGACTACGTCTGCTGAGACAAGGTAAATCATGAGCCGGTCAAGGTTCTCCCACGCCACACAGCCAAGCAGGTCCATGGCACTAAACCTCAAGATGGGATTTAAATTTATTTAATGATAATCCATTGGTGATCAGGTCCGCAGTCTTTGGACTGTGTGGATATATTTGAAGGACGAATTGGATCTCCAAGTCTTCACTAAGTTGAAATAAATATTGCAGTCTATTCTTCGTAAATATATTCATGCTTTTCATAGAACAAGAAAGAACCCATGGAAACACCACCTGGGCATATGTGGCTATGTATGATTTGGAAGGAAGGGAGCCTTTGCAACTGTTGAAGATAACAGGCAGACACTTCAGGACAAGATACAAAGCCATCAGTTCCAGGGTAGGAAGATTTTACTTTTTATGAGAGTGACCTTAGCCTAAACAAAGACCAATTTCTACCGATGATCCTGCACAACATAGGCAACAAATCCATAAGCTTACGTCGAGTGATTGCGGAAGATAAAAAAATAATCCCACTATGTTCTGTTTGACGGGCTGCCGATCGAAGTTAATAAGACTCAGTTCACAAAGATCTTGAGCAAGATTTCTCCATCGCGACTGGAACTCTTCTGGGACTCGTTCATCCCATCCTAACCATTGCTTCCACATTTCACCAATGAGAAGTCGACTTCGTGATGTTACTGGAAGGCAGAGGGAGAGGGGTCAAACAATTTGGTTTCTTCGGATACGATTCGTCCCTTGGTTGAGACATCGGCATTGTGTTCAACAGGTAGAGCACAAATTTCTTCCAACAGAGGGTTGTACACATAAGCAAGAACTTTCTTCCATCCACTGTCATGTGTACTCAAAGTATCGTCGTGTTCCATCTGATCTCTAAGGGAGAAAACAATTAGACACGTAAGCCATTTAACTTATTTTTCTCACAAAATGTAAGTACCACGTGTTATATTTCCGGCAACTACTGAAGCCTACTAAATGTCTTTATAAACAATCTACCCGTAATGTCCACGTCTAAAATATAAATAGCAATAACTTGTTAGGAATGTACATCACATGTGCTATGTGTCCGGTTACTACAAAAGACTAACAAATGTCATTATGAACAATCTATCCTTACTGTTAACGTCTCAAATAAAAAAAAAACTCGTAAGGAATGTAAGTGCAGGTTCTTTGAGTCTATGGTTTACTGTAGAATAATAGTGCGTTTTATCAACAATCTACACCTAATATCCACGTTTATACTAAAATACAATAGCTAGTCAGGAATGTTAATGACATGTGCTATTGTCCGGTAACTACTGGAGACTTATAGATGTTTTTTATAAACATTATACTTATAATGTAAACGTATATAATAAAAAAAAAAATAATAAAATGTGTAAATAACATATACTATGTACCAGGTACTTACCGGATTCTAACAGATGTATTTATAAACGTATAACGTAAACCCGTAATGTATACGTCTATAATAAAAAAGCAATATCAAGTCTAGAATGTAAATCACATGTACTATGTGCTGGAAACTATTATAGATGAAAGTATATCTCTGTAAACAATTCGCCCGTAATGTATGCGTAACAAATAGCTCATAAAATGTGTAAATCCTATCTGCTATGTGTCAGGTAATAACCGCAGACTAAAAAATGTATTTATAAAAAAAAGTATCCCAAATGTACAGGTTATTATAAACATCAATAAGTTTTAAATAAGGTAACTCATGTTCTATGTGTCCGGTAATGACTGAAGACCAATCGATGTATTCATAAACAATCTACTCCTAATGTACACGCCAATAGAAAAAAAATATATAATGGCTAATAAGGGACGTAGATCACTTGTGCTATGCGTCCGTTTACTACTGGAGCCTAACATATTTTTTCATATGTTCACGTTCATAATAATGTAATATCCACATCATAAACAATATATAATAGCTAGTTTGGAATATAAATCACATGCGCTATGTATATGGTAACTACCGGACATAAACAGATGTATTTTTTATACAATCCATCTGCAATGTGCATGTATATAGTAGAACACAATAGCTAGTCAGGAATGTAAATCACATGTGCTATGTATATGGTAACGACCGGACAATAACAGATGTCGTCTTATACAATCTATCTGCAATGTGCATGTCTATTGTAGAACACAATAGCTAAAAAGGAATGTAAATACCATGCGCTATGTATATGGTAACTACCGGACACTAACAGATGTATTTTTATGCAATCTATCTGCAATGTGCGTGTCTATAGTAGAAAACAATAGCTAAAAAGGAATGTGAATCACATGTGCTATGTATATGGTAACTACCGGACACTAATAGATGTCTTATTATACAATCTATCTGCAATGTGCGTGTCTATAGTAGAAAACAATAGCTAAAAAGGAATGTGAATCACATGTGCTATGTATATGGTAACTACCGGACACTAACAGATGTCTTTTTATGCAATCTATCTGCAATGTGCGTGTCTATAGTAGAAAACAATAGCTAAAAAGGAATGTAAATCACATGCGCTATGTATATGGTAACTACCGGACACTAACAGATGTCTTTTTATGCAATCTATCTGCAATGTGCGTGTCTATAGTAGAAAACGATAGCTAAAAAGGAATGTAAATCACATGTGCTATGTATATGGTAACTACCGGACACTAACAGATGTCTTTTTATGCAATCTATCTGGAATGTGTGTGTCTATAGTAGAAAACGATAGCTAAAAAGGAATGTAAATCACATGTGCTATGTATATGGTAACTACCGGACACTAACAGATGTCTTTTTATGCAATCTATCTGCAATGTGCGTGTCTATAGTAGAAAACGATAGCTAAAAAGGAATGTAAATCACATGTGCTATGTATATGGTAACTACCGGACACTAACAGATGTCTTGTTATGCAATCTATCTGCAATGTGCGTGTCTATAGTAGAAAACGATAGCTAAAAAGGAATGTGAATCACATGCACTATGTATATGGTAACTACGGGACACTAACAGATGTCTTTTTATACAATCTATCTGCAATGTGCATGTATATAGTAGAACACAATAGCTAGTCAGGAATGTAAATCACATGTGCTATGTATATGGTAACGACCGGACAATAACAGATGTCGTCTTATACAATCTATCTGCAATGTGCATGTCTATTGTAGAACACAATAGCTAAAAAGGAATGTAAATCACATGCGCTATGTATATGGTAACTACCGGACACTAACAGATGTCTTTTTATACAATCTATCTGCAATGTGCACGTCTATAGAAGAAAACAATAGTTAAAAGTAATGTAAATCACATGCGCTATGTATATGGTAACTACCGGACACTAATAGATTTCTTTTTATACAATCTATCTGCAATGTGCGTGTCTATAGTAGAAAACAATAGCTAAAAAGGAATGTAAATTACATGCGCTATGTATATGGTAACTACCGGACACTAATAGATGTCTTTTTATACAATCTATCTGCGATGTGCGTGTCTATAGTAGAAAACGATAGCTAAAAAGGAATGTAAATCACATGCATTATGTATATGGTAACTACCGGACACTAATAGATTTCTTTTTATACAATCTATCTGCAATATGCGTGTCTATAGTAGAAAACGATAGCTAAAAAGGAATGTAAATCACATGCATTATGTATATGGTAACTACCGGACACTAATAGATGTCTTTTTATACAATCTATCTGCAATATGCGTGTCTATAGTAGAAAACAATAGCTAAAAAAGGAATGTGAATCACATGCGCTATGTATATGGTAACTACCGGACACTAATAGATTTCTTTTTATACAATCTATCTGCAATGTGCGTGTCTATAGTAGAAAACAATAGCTAAAAAGGAATGTAAATCACATGCGCTATGTATATGGTAACTACCGGACACTAACAGATGTCTTTTTATACAATCTATCTGCAATGTGCATATCTATAGTAGAAAACAATAGCTAAAAAGGAATGTAAATCACATGCGCTATGTATATGGTAACTACCGGACACTAACAGATGTCTTTTTATACAATCTATCTGCAATGTGCATATCTATAGTAGAAAACAATAGCTAAAAAGGAATGTAAATCACATGCGCTATGTATATGGTAACTACCGGACACTAATAGATTTCTTTTTATACAATCTATCTGCAATATGCGTGTCTATAGTAGAAAACAATAGCTAAAAAGGAATGTAAATCACATGCGCTATGTATATGGTAACTACCGGACACTAACAGATGTCTTTTTATACAATCTATCTGCAATGTGCGTGTCTTTAGTAGAAAATAATAGCTAAAAAGGAATGTAAATCACATGCGCTATGTATATGGTAACTACCGGACACTAACAGATGTCTTTTTATGCAATCTATCTGCAATGTGCGTGTCTATAGTAGAAAACAATAGCTAAAAAGGAATGTAAATCACATCCGCTATGTATATGGTAACTACCGGACACTAACAGATGTCTTTTTATACAATCTATCTGCAATGTGCGTGTCTATAGTAGAAAATAATAGCTAAAAAGGAATGTAAATCACATCCGCTATGTATATGGTAACTACCGGACACTAACAGATGTCTTTTTATGCAATCTATCTGCAATGTGCGTGTCTATAGTAGAAAATAATAGCTAAAAAGGAATGTAAATCACATGCGCTATGTATATGGTAACTACCGGACACTAACAGATGTCTTTTTATACAATCTATCTGCAATGTGCGTGTCTATAGTAGAAAACAATAGCTAAAAAGAATGTAAATCACATGCGCTATGTATATGGTAACTACCGGACACTAATAGATGTCTTTTTATACAATCTATCTGCAATGTGCGTGTCTATAGTAGAAAACAATAGCTAAAAAGGAATGTGAATCACATGCGCTATGTGTCCGGTTACTACTGAAGACTAACATATTTCTCTAAAAACAATTTACTAGTTATGTTTCTATATATATTACAAGTAGCTAGTCAGGAATGTACATCACATGTTCTATGTATTCGGGATCTACTGAAGACTAACATATGTCTTTAAAAACAATGTAGCTGTAATGTTTCTCAATATAAAAAATAGCAACTCAAGAATGTAAATCGCATGTGCTATGTATCCGGTTACTACTAAAGACTACTTTGAAAACAATCTAGCTGTAATGTTTCTCAATATAAAATATAGCTAGTCAGGAATGTAAATCACATGTGCTATGTAGCCGGGATCTACTGCAAACTAACATATGTCTTTAAAAACAACCTTGCTGTAATGTTTATATATATAAAAAATAGCAAGTCAGGAATGTAAATCACATGTGCTATGTATCCGGTTACGACTAAAGACTAACAGATGTCTTTAAAAACAATCTCTTCGTAATGTACACTACTATGATAAAATATAATAGCCAGTTCGGAATGTAAATGTCTACAGGTACGACTAGAGACAAACATATCGTTATCAACTATCTATACATAATGTTCACGTCTGCAATATGAAAAAAAGAACAATGGCTAATAATAAATGTAAATAGCATGTGCTATGTCTACGGTCACTACTGGAGACTTGCAGATGTCTTTATATACAATTACTAGTTAGGAATGTAAATCACGTGTGCTAGCTGTCTGGTAACTACTGGAGACTAACAGATGTCTTTATAAACAATCTTCCTGTTATGTCCACCTCCCAATAATAGCTATGTAAAGATATAAATTCATTTGCTGTTTCTGGTGGTTACTTTAGTATAAATGATTTATTTATAAACGATTTATATCTAATTTGTACAACTGCAGGGTGAGATACGAAGAAAAGGTGAATTTATCTTCTGAGGTTTTATAAGTGGGTAACGTTCAAGGATTGACATCGTCAATTTTCTTTCACTCTCTCTCTCTCTCTCTCTCTTTCACTCTCCCTTTCTTTCCTTCCCTCTCTCCTCCTCTTTATTTTTTTCTCTCTCTTCTCTCTCTTCTCGTTCTCTCTCTCCCTCTCTCCTTCTCTCCTTCTTTCTCTCTCTCCCTCTCTCCTTCTCTCCTTCCTTCTCTCTCTTTCTTTCTCTCTCTCTCTCTCTCTCTCTCTCTCTCTATATATATATATATATATATATATGTATATCCTTTCGTTTCTATTTCTATCTTGTTTTATCTGCTCATAGATTAGATATAATTAACTGCATTCGAAAACAATTGTAAGCGTATATCGTCTTATATTTCTTTATTTAAAAGACGAAGAAATATAATCCAGTCACCTGCCTAGGAAAAGGGTTCGTGTTTGCGACATTAACGATGCATTTCATACATGTGATTTCTTAGCATTCGGTGTGAGTCAGGAAGATAGATTTTCGCAACGCTAAAATAACGTTGCAACAACGTCGCACACTCCTCAACCAACGTACACCTCGTTTACAATGCAGCAAAAATGATTCCTGGTAGTTAAGATAGTGAATGTAATCGCTTTAGCTGAAAATAATAATTAACAGGTTTCAATTTAAATATAAAGAAACAGTTGTTAATGATACCAAGTTAAAAGAAAGTATAGCAATCTCTAAGAAAATTATATTGTATAGCATTATTTTTATTTATTTATTTATTCATTTAATATTCTATTTAAAAAAGGATGAATATTATATTTAGAAGCGAGAAGTCGGCTTAATTCTGGTGTTCGTCCAATTTAAGATGTTTATACTTTTTGTTTCGCTACGTTTCAAGTACGAATGTAATTAGAAAATGCAAATGGAAACCCTTTATGTACATGCAACAACCTTTTTCAAAAATAATTTCCATGGAAACACAAATCGTATATTAATATTATTTAGATAAAATAAAACATAAACACACCACGTATTTATTAAACGTGAGATTAAACATGTTTATACGATTTTATTGAATACTCAAATTAGAATTACAAAAGTTCATGGGAATATGCATGTCAAACACACTGTATTTCGTACTAGTGGGTTGCAATTAATCAAGGCCAAGGGTTACTCAGGGATAAGGGTGAATGAGACGGAAATGATTGCTAGTCGATAGATGAGTAACATTATGGGGGTACTGATATTGTCAATGGTATGAACGTTGTTTTATTACTTATGAGTCACGAGTTATTAAGGTCTAGAGAAACTCGAGGATAATGGTTAATGGGACGCTCCACCGAAAACCGTTACTCAATGTTAATACCAACGCGTTATTAGAGTCATAAAAGGTATAACAGCCGTCAATTTAGGGAAGACAGAAAAGTCGAAGATAGCATAAGAGAAAGATGACCATTGCTCCCTGTCGGATGAAATTGACGGTAGGCATCATTGAAAGTAAGTAAGCCGAAGGTAACAGCTCCCCTATTACCGTACTCTACCGTTTCACTTATTTTATTCATCCGTAGAAAGCAACGGTATACATTTATACTGATCTCAAGTGTATACTTATAACGTACTCAGATGAAACTTGAATCTTCCAAGCGAAATCTACAGTCTTTAAGATAACAATCACCACACTTGAAGATCCGTAAGGCATCTTGACAATTAAAAAAATATATGTTTCAGTTCTAAAAAAAAATATCTACTCCGCACATCTTAAACAATGGTTATCGTCTTTTTGTGTGTGTTTTCGTCTTTTTTTCCGTTTTTGTGTAGAAATATTTTTTGCAAGAAACATTTTGAAAGGAGTAAAAAATATCAATAGAAAGAAACATAATCGACGCCATAAAACAGAAACACATTTTAAATTAAAAAAAATATGCTTCCGAATATTTATATATATATATATATCAAGGGAGGCGCGATAGCGCTCTATCCCTTAATAGACTTCAAAAACGACCTATGCTAGAAATCTTTGATCAGTCATAACTCAAAAACCAATAAACCAAATTAATTAAAACTTTGCACAAAATTTTCATTTGATAGGTTCTATAAGTGTGTAGAATTTCAGCATCATCAGTTAAGGCAACCCAGTGATCCAGAATGGTCAGGAGTGATTTTGTGTTATCCGTGTGTACGTACGTACGTGTGTGCCACCCTGTATCTCATCAACTATTTTATAGATTCAGTTGATTTTTGGCAGAGATAGAGGTTCTAGGGTCTAGTTGATGGCATTTTAAGTTCAGTTTACCATATAGCTTAGTTTTCCAGAAAATTAAAAAAAACTTTAAAAATTACCATTGTCTTGAGGCATAGCCTTTACAAAAGTAGTGACATTCCATGATAAATGCCAGTATACTGAAATAATGTGCCCTTAATAGGGTTAAGATGAAAATTCATATACACTAAATGTACAAAAGCAAGGAAATTCCCAATTGTTTTACACTTTTATTGTCATTAAGGGTATGACTACATATTAACCAAGCCACTTCATTATCACATCACTACAGTATAAATATATATGCATGAGTGGATGAAGTGTGTAAGGTGCACTGAAGAAAAATTCCTACCAGTAAAATACATAGCTATGTTGTGCTCGCATACCCTTAATGACAATTAAAGTGTAAAAATTTGGGAATTTCCTTGCTTTTGTACATTTAGTGTATATGAATTTTCATCTTAACCCTATTAAGGGCACATGATTTCAGTATACTGGCATTTATCATGGAATATATATATATATATATATATATATATATATATATATATATATATATATATATATATATGTATGTATATATATATATATATATATATATATATATATATATATATTAGAATATTATAACATCTCGATGTTGGATAACATAATTTAAAGAGTTCACATTACATTTCAATATTTCAATGACATATTATATCAAGAATGATTATCCAAATTCAATATAGAAGTTTATATCTAGCCTAAGCTATTTTCTCTACATATAATCGATATTGGTACTTCGTTTCCATATTTTCGTGAAACTAAATTAAAGTAAACATATGTGCTCTAACTTAGTTTGAGAAAGAGCAAATTGTGTAAGCTCATAGGGCAATATCCTCAACCACCAAAACAGTTGAACTTGTTCTTGTTTTGATAGATATTACAGAATTCACGGAGTAAAGCAAAACTCCCAACAATAGCAGTATATCGGACTTCTAAACTTTCCGACATTGACCAACGGACATTAAAACGAAATAATCGAACTACTGACGTTAAAACAATTTTACTGCGTTTAATCAACATTTTAATAAACTAGTGTTGACAAAACACATCCACGGCTAAAGTAGCAATTTACACACACATTTTCAAAATCTCATCTTCCGTCGGTTCAAAGATGATTATATTTATATAAATTACGAAAATAAACGATAAAATTTAACTTTTTAATATTTTTTGGTTTATTTTAATAAAAATACTTATTACGTATTTAGGACTAGTACTGCTTACGACGCGGCAGTTTTACCATGAGTGCTTATAAATGAGGATGTCCCTTGTTTATAATTAGTTAGTCTTTTAAACTAATTTACAAATCTATTTGTTGAGTGGCAACTTGGCCTTTTGGCTAAGATCAATGTGTAGTATCTGTTCCGATGGATACCGCACCCCATACTGGTATTGTCTTGTCCTTCGGGGCTTGACTTACGCCGGTCAATGGGTCTGGCCTGTGCAGTTCTAAGAGGTCTACCCTTCCAGGCTTTGCCTCCCCTCTATGGGGAGGAGTAAGTTTATTGCCTACTGTCGGAGGTGCCCCTACTGGGGAATGCCGACGGGGCTGCCCAGGCAATTTTTAAATGGCAAGAGTGCTCACCTCTCGGGCGCTGGCTTTTCAAACCCCACTTTCCCGACCCGACCTTGGGTCACATCTTACTTGTGGGAGTAGGATAAAAACTGGCCTTGTGCTTAACTCCTGGGGAGGAGTAAATCAATACTCAACCATGCATATATGATATTCCCCAAAACTTGATAATCAATTATCCTAATGCACAGGTTCTGGGCCAATATGGTTTTCAAACTTATTTTTTGTTGATTGAAATATATTTGCATAATAACCTTTAGGCAGCCTCAACCAGAACAAATTATCACGATAAGATTTATATTTTGGAATAGAATTAACACCCCCCTCTTTTATACAAACCAACATTAGAAAAAGAACAACAATGATGTCAGGGTTTTACAAAACAAATATAATGTTATTCCTTACAAAATATTTTCTCGATACTTTCAATTAACTTTTTGTGACACGTTCGTTTTTATTTTTGCTATCCTTTTGTTTTTGATAGCCTTTCATTTTTTAATGTCTCCTTTGTGAACCTTCTTAGAAACGAATCAAATATTGTTCTGTTTTTTTCCCTTTCGTTTTTTATACGTCGACTTGTGTTTATATCGCAAAAGCGCCGACTTTGTTTTATACACGTGGCTATTTTTTTGAAGTACGTATTATTAAGTGTAATAATAATTCTACTTCTACTGGATAGATAAAACTAAATATGATTTTATTTTGAAACTCCATATATAATGTCAAAATATTATGGCACTGATCAATTTCTAAGATAGTTCAGGTTTCATGTTGATATCCAAGTAAACGTGTAAACAGATTACAGAAAAATTACTTAATCTAAAATTATATCTTATTTTCAATTATTTTTATGTGACATGTATTTCTTGGACTTACTTGTGTCGTTCATTACGTGTTTATTAATTAGTAACAAGCCGCGCATGCGTGGTCCCCCTCTGTATGTGAGTCGATGTGGCGAGTTTAAAATGCAATAAATTTGGGCAATTTGGGGCATTTTTGACTCCCCTTTGACCCCCTGGGGGCACGAACCAGAATTTTTCTGAAGTCAAGGATGCTCATTTTATATCCAGAACAATTGCCTCTACATTTTGGCCAAGTTTCAGAAAAATTGAATGGATGGATCAAACGTTATGGGAGAAAAGGGTTATTTTTTGCCATTTTAGGGGGCTTTTGACCCCCTGGGGGCGCGAACCAGATGTTTTCAAAGGTCAGAGATACTTATTTTCTATTAGGAACAATTGCCTCCACATTTTGGCCAAGTTTCAGAGAAATTGAATGGATGGATGAAAAGTTATAGGGGCAAAAAATGTAATTTTTTGCCATTTCGGGGCCTTTTGATCCCGTGGGGTGCTAACCAAATTGTTTGTCAAAAATCGGAGAATGTCACTTTCTAACCTGACCAAAGTTACAACTTCATGCAAAATATCAGAGAAATTCAATGGATGGTTGCGGAGAAAAATCCGGACGGACGGACGGACGGAAATGCCTCAAAACATACGTCCCCCGATTTTATAAATCGGGGGACCAATTAAGGAGAATAGAAAGTCGACCCTTAGTTTTCTTTCGGCAGCCTCGTAATTCTCGCCTCCCTTATTTTATCCATTAGACCTCACAATCCATGAGCGATGTTTCTGACAAAAGGTTAAGAGTTGCTGTTTTCTGGGTCGGAATCTACTTATCTAACACAAATCGTTGGCTAGTTTTTGACCTTGAAGTAGTATTTTTAGCTCCTTACATCAAGTGGCTTCATGCCTTGTCTGGAGCGATTTCGATTAAAAATTTTTTTTTTAATTTCTATGAATTTTAAAAGTTTCCTCTACACGTTACAGTGCTATCATATATTCAAGTAAAATATTTTAATAGTCACTTGAAAAATTCATTATTATTTTTTTTCAGGTAAAAATAGCCACCTATATTTTCGATTTTGGTAATTTCCCTATTAATACGGTTATGAAAGGTATGCAACCTTACTTCTGTATTATCTCATTTTAAACAGAACTCATCAATGTGCCGTTTACAGAGATATTATGTATGGACATCAGATAAATCACACAGATTGATATGCTATAAAAAAGAAACCGAACGAATCATTGAATAGTTGAAAATGTGTATTATGTTTATGCATTAATAGATCAACATTGGCAGCTGAAGACAAACCCTATTTTTATAAAGTGTGTGATTTATCATTTCCAATGACTTCATTTGTAAAAATGCGAATACACATTCGTGAGATGCCTTATTCTGATCAGGTTTGCGTAAAATCATTTTTACAAAAAGGCACATAAAATAGAGAAAAAACCTGTTATTCTTCACTGATTTACTAACTAAAGGTTCGAGAAATATTGAAGACCATTAAACTCTGATATCTATGTAATTCATAAAAAAGTAAAGTATAAGCCACATGACGATCACACTTAATCTTTGAGAGCTAATTGAACTAAAATTGGAAAATCGGATATGCCGTAAAATAAACAGTACAAACAATAAAAGTTTACAGTAGATGTTGTACTACCGCATGAATTATACAAAAGGGTATACTGTTTAGATATTACATAGCCCCAAAAGGGTTGATATGCGATAAAACAGAAACAGAAAAGGAATTAATTAATCGTGCATACTAGGTATTGTGTTTCGGCTTTGAATGATTACAAAAATGTTTTATATACGATGAAACCGGCAACTCTGATCAATTAATGATTTGTTTAAATTTTAGGTATTGTCTTTTTTTAATTGAATAACTACTTAATAGGGTGAATACGTCGTAAACAGACACAGTAAACAAACGCCACCATTCATTTTCAAATTTAAGCTGGACAGAGTGATACTTGATTTTATTTGTATACAGTGCTATATGTTTATGTGTTTGGGTTTGGGTTGAATCGTTCGCCTTTTGACAGTTTGTATAATTCCTATTGACTGTAGATCGGCACGTAGCCAGAAACAAGCCTCGTTTGTAAAGGCAAGACAGGGATGGGGGCAGTCAAGTCAGACGAAAAGCTTCGCTATGAATAGCGACAAACTCGTAAACTGATTCGCTGTACTGACGAAAACGCCACTTAATCCGTCGCCTATCCTACCTTGTCTCTCGCGCTAAAACCGAATCAGACAGCGCCACCCGGTGAAACAAATGGCTTCGAATTTCATTGACACAACGTTTCTCAGATACGCACCGGATTTTGCCAAACTTTCTAAAATCCACCATGGCAGATGTCCGAAAATGTCACAGCGTGGAAAACTCCACGACTAACATATTTTGATAATCTGCTGGTCTTCTCGTGTAGGGAGCGTACATAAACTACGCTTTGAGCAATGCATCGGCGGATCAAGAAGATAACGGAACGTCCAAGAGATAATAAAATAGAATTGTGCAAGTCTGTTTACAGAAATTGATATAAAGTCCGTGTAATACAGTAGAACGACAGTCATTTTCACTTAGACAGGGTCATTTTAAAATACTCTGTCTATTCAATATTCATCCCTCACCAGCAAAGAAAGGGGCACACATTTCATATAAACCACCGGATTTTAGTGATGTAATAGACATAAATCTTTCACTCTATTTTTAAAAATGTTTTCTCATTAATCTGCTTTCTTTTTACCCGTTACGCAAACATCATGAAAACAGTTAAAATACTCTACCTTAATCTAATACACATTAAGTTTATTCAAAACTGAATTTCAATTATATATATATATATATATATATATATATATATATATATATATATATATATATATATATATATATATATATGCCACCTACCTTACGGACCAGATAAACTCTTCCCCGCTTTTGTATAAATACTGGGACCACATGCCCCTCGGTATTGGCACCAACCCCAGCCCGATCAGTCTCTCATTAACTTCGGTTGATTGAGGACGTCGGGATGGGGTAATACCAGTCGAGGATTCGTTCTCGACAATCAGTCCGGCAGGAACTGGGCCATTTAGTTGGCCTTTTATCTTCCGGGCTGAGGTATATTGGGGAGGGGTAAGTTTATTGCTTGCTGCCTGAGGCGACCTTACCGGGGAATGCCGACGGGGTTGCCCAGGCTATTTTTGATAGGCCAGAGTGCTCCTCCTTTAGGGGCGCTGGCTGGCTTGATCTCCCCATATTCCGACCTTGTGTCACACATTGCTTCGTGGGAAGCGATAAAATACCTGGAACCAACCCCAACCCGATCAGTCACTCATTAACTTCGGTTGATTAAGGACGTCGGGATGGGGTAATACCAGTCGAGGATTCGTTCTCGACAATCAGTCCGGCAGGAACTGGGCCATTTACTTGGCCTTTTATCTGCCGGGCTGAGGTATATTGTCCTGGGCTTTCCTAGGAGGTGCACCCTCCCAGGCCTTGCCTTCCCTCTTTGGGGAGGGGTAAGTTTATTGCTTGCTGCCTGAGGCGCCCTTACCGGGGAATGCCGACGGGGTTGCCCAGGCTATTTTTGATAGGCCAGAGTGCTCCTTCTTTAGGGGCGCTGGCTGGCTTGATCTCCCCACTTTCCGACCTTGTGTCACATATTGCTTTGTGGGAAGCGATTAAATACCTGGCACCAACCCCATCCTGTTCAGTCCCTCATTAACTTCGGTTGATTGAGGACGTCGGGATGGGGTAATACCAGTCGAGGATTCGTTCTCGACAATCAGTCCGGCAGGAACTGGGCCATTTACGTGGCCTTTTATCTTCCGGGCTGAGGTATATTGTCCTGGGTTTTCCTAGGAGGTGCACCCTCCCAGGCCTTGCCTTCCCTCTTTGGGGAGGGGTAAGTTTATTGCTTTCTGCCTGAGGCGCCCTTACCGAGGAATGCCGACGGGGTTGCCCAGGCTATTTTTGATAGGCCAGAGTGCTCCTTCTTTAGAGGTGCTGACTTGACTCTACCCACACTTTCCGACCTTGTGTCACATATTCCTGCTGTCGGAGGGAATTATATACCTGGAACCAACCCCAGCCCGATCAGTCTCTCATTAACTTCGATTGATTGAGGACGTCGGGATGGGGTAATACCAGTCGAGGATTTGTTCTCGACAATCAGTACGGCAGGAACTGGGCAATTTACGCGGCCTTTTATCTGCCGGGCTGAGGTATAATGTCCTGGGTTTTCCTAGGAGGTGCACCCTCTCAGGCCTTGCCTTCCCTCTATGGGGAGGGGTAGGTTTATTGCTTGCTGCCTGAGGCGCCCTTACCGGGGAATGCCGACGGGGTTGCCCAGGCTATTTTTGATAGGTCAGAGTGCTCCTTCTTTAGGGGCGTAGGCTGGCTTGATCTCCCCACCTTCCGAACTTGTGTAACATATTGCTTTGTGGGAAGCGATTAAATACCTGGCACCAACCCCAGCCCGATCAGTCTCTCATGAACCTCGGTTGATTGAGGACGTCAGGATTGGGTAATACCAGTCGAGGATTCGTTCTCGACAATTAGTCTGGCAGGAACTGGGCCATTTAGTTGGCCTTTTATCTGCCGGGCTGAGGTATATTTTCCTGGGTTTTCCTAGGAGGTGCACCCTCTCAGGCCTTGTCTTCCCTCTTTGGGGAGGGGTAAGTTTATTGCTTGCTGCCTAAAGCGCCCTTACCGGGGAATGCCGACGGGGTTGCACAGGCTATTTTTGATAGGCCAGAGTGCTCCTTCTTTAGAGGCGCTGGCTTGGCTCTACCCCCACCTTACGACCTTGTGTCATATATTCCTGCTGTCGGAGGGAATTATATACCTGGAACCAACCCCAGCCCGATCAGTCTCTCATTTACTTCGATTTATTGAGGACGTCGGGATGGGGTAATACCAGTCGAGGATTTGTTCCCGACAATCAGTACGGCAGGAACTGGGCCATTTACGCGGCCTTTTATCTGCCGGGCTGAGGTATAATGTCCTGGGTTTTCCTAGGAGGTGCACCCTCCCAGGCCTTGCCTTCTGTCTATTGGGAGGGGTAAGTTTATTGCTTGCTCATTTAGGCGCCCTTACCGGGGAAAGCCGACGGGGTTGCCCAGGCTATTTTTGATAGGTCAGAGTGCTCCTTCTTTAGGGGCGCTGGCTGGCTTGATCTCCCCACTTTCCGAACTTGTGTCACATATTGCTTCGTGGAAAGCGATTAAATACCTGGAACCAACCCCAACCCGATCAGTCTCTCATTAATTTCGGTTGAATGAGGACGTCGGGATGGGGTAATGCCAGTCGAGGATTCGTTCTCGACAATCAGTCCGGCGGGAACTGGGCCATTTAGTTGGCCTTTTATCTGCCGGGCTGAGGTATAATGTCCTGGGTTTTCCTAGGAGGTGCACCCTCCCAGGCCTTGCCTATTTTTTTGGGGAGGTGGAAGTTTGTTGCTTGCTGCCCGAGGCGCCCTTACCGGGGAATGCCGGCGGGGTGGCCCAGGCTATTTTTGATAGGCCAGAGTGCTCCTCTTTTAGTGGCGCTTGCTGGCTTGATCTCCCCACTTTCCGACCTTGTGTCACATATTGCTTTGTGGGAAGCGATTAAATACCTGGAACCAACCCTCTCCTGCTCAGTCTCTCATTAACTTCGGTTGATTGAGGACGTCGGGATGGGGTAATACCAGTCGATGATTCGTTCTCGACAATCAGTCCGGCGGGAACTGGGCCATTTAGTTGGCCTTTTATCTGCTGGGCTGAGGTATATTGTCCTGGGTTTTCCTAGGAGGTGCACCCTCCCAGGCTTTGCCTTCCCTCTTTGGGGAGGAGTTAGTTTATTGCTTGCTGCCTGAGGCGCTCTGACCGGGGAATTCCGACGGGGCTGCCCAGGCTATTTTTGCTAGGCCAAAGTTCTCGCGCTTTAGGGGCGCTGGCTTGACTATTCCCCTACTTTCCGACCTTGTGTCACATATTCCTGCGGTGGGAAGGAATTAAATACCTGGATCCAGCCCAGTCCGACGGGAACTGGGCAATTTCAGTGGCTTGTTATACGTCGGGCTGAGGTATTCCTTCTTGGTCAACCTTTCTAGGCCTTACTGCTTGAGGCGCCCCGACCGGGGAATGCCGATGGAGCTGCTCAGGTAATTTTTAAGAGGCGAGAGTTCCTATTCTTCAGCGACGCTGGCTTGACTCTCCCCACATTCTGGCCTTATGCCACATCTTCCTGCAGTTGGAAGGAAGTAAATACTTGGAACAACCACAGTCTAATATTAGAAGTCAGACACACATTCAACCAATCTTTTTATATACTGTATTCATACTTTATTCAATATACTTTGTTTCATTTAATCTCGAGTTTGTGCCTTCTTTCCGGACCCCATTACAGGTTCACAACAATATATATATATATATATATATATATATATATATATATATATATATATATATATATAGTATAAAAAATACTCATAGTAAGCAAGTTACACGGAAAGATTTGTGTTTCATTCCCTTGAAAAACCATCAAGCTAATTGCGTGAATTAAATTTTAGGAATGTTTTGTAGGTAATCAGTGTCTAATCTAGATTGGTGCTCATAAGAATTCTTGGATGTATTGCCATCTAACTACATATTTTCATTCGGCCAATGAGTATCACTCTCAGTTGCATTTTCTATTATAAACTATCGCCATCTTAAATGTATTGTTAACTAGCAAAACATATCCGCCCTCCGGGCAGCAATTAATTGGAATGGGATATACTTCTTTTTACTGTCATTCTAAATTATTAGGGCAATAACTAATATATTTTTAACACTTATCCTAAGTCCGACTGGCAAGGTGTAAAACCACACGCAGTCGCCTCAAAACAATAACGGACAGAATTCATCTCCAATAGCAAAAAATGGTTAACTGCCATAATTATAGAATAATTATAATAGAATGGCTCGAAAATGGAGGATCATTTTACGTTAAATGTATTTGCGAAACTATTCCCGTTGGCTAAATTCTAAAATAGTTGTTGTTTCTCTTTCCGCCAGCTGTTTTAGGGTATTCATACGTAATCGCTTAAAAACGGAAAATCTCATTTTATCGGAAGAGTGGTGTTCATCTACAATAATATCTAAACTTTTAATATTTTTATTTATGTCATAAAAATTAGGTATTTAATTAGTTAGATAATTTTAAAGTTTTTTATTCAATTTTCACGGGAAAACTAAACAACTAAAATCAATTCCTTAAAATAAAAATTAAAAAGGGACGTATAGTTTTAAAAAATGTATGAATTTTAAAAAAATTAAATAATTTGAAGATTAATACTTTCTGATATCCCCTTCCTAAAAAAATGACATTCTGCTTATTCTGGGAAATTGCGTGTTAACACCGTGGAAAACTGAGATAAAGAAAAACAAATATTTCATCATTTAGTGGGGGATCAGTTGTATATATACATATATATATATATATATATATATATATATATATATATACATATATATATATATATATATATATATATATATATCAACGTATTATGTTCCCAATTACCGGGCCATTCTATCTTCTTAGGAACTTACCAAAAGTGTTATACTACTAACTCTTAGTCCGAGTGGCAAGGTCATAAAATAACATATAATCGCCTAAAAAGTAGCTATCCCCCCAAAAGAAATGCAGCGGATTTAACTCCCATGAAAAATAATTTAATTAACCGTCCTAAAAATGGCCCGAAAAATGGGGATAACTTTACATTAAATTTATATACAAAAAATTTCCCGCACTTTAAATTTCAAAATAATCCTTTTTTACTTTTTATCTTTCAGGGTGTTCACACGTGATCGCCTAAAACGGGTAGTATACTTTTTAGGGTAGATGGGGGAAGTAATTTCGCGGAGGATGTTAGTCTTCAATCATACTAAAATATGAATCATTATTTTTTTAGTAATCCTTTCAGTGCTACTAAAGTATTGTTTTAATTTGTCAATCAAAATAGTGATAAGCTCTTAACTAAACAAAAAGTGTGTTGTTAAACTTTACAATAAAAACATTAACTAAACTAATAAAAAGGTTATTCATTTATTCATTATTTTGTGAAAAATTAAACAACTGAAAAAAGAGGACAAAGATAGGGATTAGAGACACCCGCACTCTCTCTCCCCTCCTTTTCCTTTCCTCGCTTATGTCTCCCTCGACCTTCAAGGCTGTGAGCGAGCGCTGGTTGTTTAAACTGAAAGTGTTTCAGTATTTTTTCCGATTTATTTATTAAATAACTTTAAGTAAGTACAGTTAATATGAACGAAACTATTGTATATAAATAACGAATATAAGCAAATGCAATTCCAAATCCATAATACTAAATGTTAATTAATTATGAACGGTTTTAAATAGTTCTACTGATAAGGCAGCAAAACATTCTTTCTTAATCTTTTATCTTCAGTATATATACAAAATATCAACCGTTCAATGTGTAATATTGATTAGAATAACAGTAACTGTTTCGATCATTAGATAATAATAGTGATAAATTAAAACACTTTTATACTTATTCATTTAGATTTAGATTTTAGCATTCTGCTTTTTCTTTATCTATATTGATTCATTTATTTTACCTTTTATTATATAGTTTTTTTTATTATTTATTATGATTTCATTTATTCAGAAAGATATGGAAATTCAAAGTTGTTTCGATAGTCGCCTAATAGTTACTGTTGCACTATCTGCATCTGCCATAGGGGAATTGCAACTTTTATAGTTATTTAAACGCTATCAGCCATCGAAGATTGCTGCATTGGTTTGTACAAAGATCTTTGCATTGCCGTTAATGGTAGACGGCCATTTCAATAACGACAGTATATCTTTATTTATATATATATGTTAGGTGTCTGTATATGTTTATATATTTACATGTACATGGTTAAAACATAAACTAATTAACCGATCATTATTAATTACGTAACACAGCTGCTACGCATAAAGAGTACAAATATAAGCGATATTTATTTTAGTTTTGTTTTATTGAAATGACGTAAAGGGGGTTCGAAACCCTTTCATCGAAATCCAGTAACCTTCGATATTAATGAAATTTTGAAAATAAATTACCCCTGAATTTATTTTTTTTTAAAGTATTTTAAAGTGTTTTAGGAAGCAAAATATGGGCAGCAAGTCCTATTTAAAATTTCGATGCTTCAGATTTGTATTGACGTTGATCCATATTCATTAAACACCAATTAAGCAAGATTCTCTGAATTTCAATTTCCTCTAAAGACCCCATACACTTAAGCCTTATAGTTTAGACATTCACTAGGATGTAAATTATATATATATATATATATATATATATATATATAAAAGTCAGGTTCAGCTTATATTCCAATAACCATGTTCTTTTATTTTATTTTTTCACATTAAAAAAAAAACATAACATTTCTGTGAGATATATATATATATATTTAATAATATATATATATATGTATATATATATATATATATATATATATATATATTTAATAATATATATATATATATTTAATAATATATATATATATATATATATATTTAATAATATATATATATATATATGTAATAATATATATATATATATTTAATAATATATATATATATATATAGGAAAATAAAAAACGGTTTCGATTTATTTTTCTTTTAAAATTGATATCGCATCTTTAAATGCTTCAAAGGTATTTATTTTATCTTATTCCTATATTAAATTTCAATTAGATGCTTAAAAGAAATATGAACCCTAAATTTTATATATATATATATATATATATATATATATATATATATATATATATATATATATAAGACAGGTTCAGTTTATATTCTAAAAGCCATGTTTTATTTTTTTTCACATTTCCACCAAAGATAACATTTCTGTGATATATATATATATATATATATATATATATATATATATATATATATGTATATATAATTTTTTAATAATAAATATTTAATTTTTGTCCGCATATGTATACCTTTCATTGTTATAGAATCGTTATTCAAGCCGATCGCACGATTCGATCCCCGTGAGCAGAGCTGTTTGTTTACAACACCAAATCCGACGCTTAACCGATAAGGTCGTCGTGAATAGTCATAGGAAATCATGCGAAATAAACTTATTTTATGTCAGTAAGCGGACATTTTAATAATAGCGCTCTACTTAAAGGGACGTTGTATTGTAGCCAGTGTTGACGGCTGTCTTATTTTGCATTAACGAGCCCAGCCGAACGGAGGCATATATATATATATATGTGTGTGTGTGTGGGGGGGGGTGTTATATGTTATATGTAATATGTATTACAAAATATCAGAACAACATTGGTCCGTGGTAATACATATATATATAAATATTAAGCGATTATTTTTTTCTATTTTTGTTAATAATTGATTACTCTGCTGAGGTTCTCTCTCACACACACACATACACACACACACATACACACACACACATACACACGCACACATATATATATATATAATATATATATATATATATATATATATATATATATATATATATATATATGTATATATATATATATTTGTGTGTGTGTGTATGTATAGTTCGGCAGCAAATCTTTTCTTATTCAAGTGTCATAAAAGACCACGAAGTTTACTCTCTTGACGATCTTTCTTGTCAATTTCTCGACGCGACGATCGATTCTTCGATTTCGGGTGTTAATTGGTGGAGTATTGCATCTAATATATATGGGGAGTTTGCATTACCTACTAGAAACTATCCTCGAGTGCTTTTTGGCTCCCTGTGCAAGGGTTTGTCAGTATCACCTGACATGACGATACTTCAACATAAAAGTACCCTGACCAAATATTCATAATAACATAGTATTCAAATATCAAAGAAGATCCTTTCGACACAGCTATATACTAGCTAATACGATGAATAGTGCATCTTCTCCAAGTCATGTTACTTCAGGTAACAGCATTTAGCCGGATAATCCACCAGACTAGATAAATTCTTGTCCTGGAAACGGATAAGACCAAGAGAGCACAGGAAATATATACTATAACATGGTCAATTGGGGAAAAGAAAACAAATGTTCTTAACTTCTTTACTAACTCAGCATTTGACAGGTAAAGTAGAACTTTAATGGAATATCTATGTTACTAATATAGATATCAAGTGTAAGACTCAAAAAGGGACCCCTTGATTTCTGAGAACTTCGACTGAAATAAATTTAAACAAAAAAGTGAATATATATATATATATATATATATATATATATATATATATATATATATATATATATATAGTGTGTGTTGTTGTCATCTCCTAAACTAATAACGGATCATTATGAAATGTGGAATATAAATTCACGACAACCTGGTGATTAACATGGGCACATTTCTTTTGTAAACTTTACCGTTTAGGGAGTTCGCCCACCCAAACTAGCACCTGTCACCATAAAACTTTTAAAGTACGTTATATACACACATTTACTAAATAATAAATTACTCTACATCAAATTATCTAATAAGTAATACATTTTAAAATGGGCTAATGCGCGCGTATGAGCATGAATAATGTGTATGTGGTTGGTAAAATCTGTAACTATTGAAATTATCATTATGAAGTATTGACAATGTATCTTAGGTAAAAGTGTGAGTAACGTGGGAACATTAGTTTTGTGTAAACTTTACAATTCAGAGGGGAGCCATCGAAACTATGGCATAGCCTCCAAAGAAAGAAATAACATGAACATTTAAAACTGATGCTATATTTATTGCTTATACACGTCCTGGGACGTGTATCATATTAGTATATATTATTGCTTTTCAATTTTTCATTAGTTATTCCCAATTAAAGTGTATACTGTGTGTACATTTAGTGGCTATTAAGCTTCTACGATTTAATAATTTTTTGGCATCTTTGAATTAAAATTTTCTAGTTTTTAGCTCAAACATAAACTACATGGGCCGTCTAAATATTTGCATGTACTGATCCATCGAATATTTTCCATTCGATTATAAGATCCAAGTGATGAGTTGGTAATTATTTACTTTAGGGGAATTAAAATTATCTCTCTTTAATTCTCTCTCTAACTCTCTCTCTTTCTATAAATATATATATAATATATATATACATACATACATATATATATATATATATATATATATATATGAAGAAGAATAGAAAGGAATTAGAGATACAAAAGTCAAATCAAAATTCAATTCAATTGCTCAGAGCAAGGTATATTCCGCAAAAAGGCAATTTATTCAAGTTAAATTTTCCTTAAGCCAGGCTTTACAAAGATCAAAATCTTATCATCAGAGGAAGTCGCTGGGATAGATAAGTTGGCAAAGGCCAAGATTTAAAATTTGAAAAAATAGAATAAAAGTTGTAGGGAAAGAAACACAGTGCAAAACTCTGCCCGAATGCAAGCAAATGTCCGATTGCTAAAAGTCCAGCGGAGAGAATGAGATGTAGATAGGTAGGTCGTTAAAGGCACGAGATGTTGTGAGAGAGGATTCAAAGTTAAATTCCAAGAAGCCACAACTTCAGGTGCGGCGAAAATAGAAAATCCAAAGGGTAAAAAGTCCAATAAGAGGTACGCTCTGGCTTAAGGAAAATCTAACTTGAATAAATTGCCTTTTTGCGGAATATACCTTGCTCTGAGCAATTGAATTGAATTTTTATTTGGCTTTTGCTTCTCTAATTCCTTTCCATTCTTCTTCATATCTACCGGCTCTATCCTGGATATTGAGCTGTATACTCTTCACAATAGGTTTTACCTTTCCTAAAAGTTCGCTTTTAGTACACCACTTTATATATATATATATATATATATATATATATATATATATATAGAGAGAGAGAGAGAGAGAGAGAGAGAGAGAGAGAGAGAAAGAGAGAGAGAGAGAGAGAGAGAATTAGAGAGAGATAAAGAGAGAGAGAGAGAGAGAGAATTTAAATTGTATTAAATTGTATTAAATTGGAAACAAATAGTTAGGGAAGAGATAATAAAAGAAAGAAAATACATTAAAATTTAAAAACTAACGCTATATATGAGACGATTGTTCTATTGGTATATTTATACGTAGTCATCTACAAATTGACTATTTTTCTGTAGCATAGCTCTTAAGTGTGGCTAGATAGACACTCGACTGTCTAGTATACAGTCGGTGCTTCTTACAATTTATAATCAGTGTTATATACATTTATTATTTCAAGGGAATGTTATCATCAGAATTAATTATTCATCTATATGAATAAAGTAACCGTAAAAGTTCCACTGATACAAAATTGTTATATTTTTAAATCATTCTTTTAGTTGCATCCTCTATTGCTCTTGTACTCGCCCTTTTAGTCGAGATCAAAGTGTAGTATCTGTTCCGATGGATACTGCACCCTATAGACTGGTATTGTCTTGGCCTTCGGGGCTTGATTTACGCCGGTCTATGGGTCTGTCCTGTGCAGTTCTAGGAGGTCCACCCTCCCAGGCTTTGCCTCCCCTCTTTGGGGAGGAGTAAGTTAATTGCTTACTGCTTGAGGCGCCCCTACCGGGGAATGCCGACGGGGCTGCCCAGGCAAATTTTGATGGTCAGAGTGCTCACCTCTCGGGCGCTGGCTTTTCAACCCCCACTTTCCGACCCGAGCTTGGGTCACATCTTACTTGTGGGAGTAGGATAAAAACCGGCCTTGTGCCTAACTCCTGGAGAGGAGTAAATTACTCTCTATTGCTCTTGTTTCGGTTTAAGACAAACACGCCTTTTCATATCTTTTTCATGTTTTCATATATGCCGTATGTTTAATGGTGAAAAGGCAAGGTTACACTGATCAGTTTCCACATTAATTACCCGAGTGTTCGCACTCACGAAGGAAGTTCACATGAAATCAGACACCCTCTTTTCCTACATATACAGCCATCAGGTACACGCTTCACATTCATTTCACACATACTACACAAACATGCGCACCTTCAGAGATACACGCATCACATACTTCAAACATACAGAAAATGCACACATTCACAAGCACATAACTCACATACATACATGACATACATCATCGTACACTTACACATTATACGCTTACACATCTGCCAGATATCTCGCACATATCACAAACCATATAACATACACATCATCGCTAAAACACTAACAATACACGCTGAGTTTGCTATATATGCATAACACAACCTCACACATACGTACAATATGCAGAAGTAAACGAGTAGACTAGACAGTTTAGCACATACACTGACATCACAAATTTTCTTATAGATGTATATATCATACGTATCGCATAAATCATAAAACATGTCCCATACGCACATATCTATCATTATCGGACATTTTGCACACACATCTTAAGCATAAATAGCACATACACTCATCATACACATATTAGAAATATCACACTTACATAAACACATCACATAATCACACATATACCAAACATAGCACTTATATAATACATATCAGATAAACACGTGTTGTTTATATTGTAATGAAACCTAAAAGGTTCTATTTTGTTGTTTTCTTTTCGTGTAGATCACGTTTTCATTTTAACTTGATAAATATACGGACACAGAAAAAATGGTGTCCCTTCTCTACCATAAACGATAAAACATGAAAAGTAACGAACTACAAATAAAGAATTTCCTTGCGTCTGATGACACACGTCCGAATATCTGTTTAATGATATTGCTTCTTCGTTAGTTTTTAGAAAAAAGATTAAATCTAAACTTTCTTATTTTTTTTATCTGCTTATGGGAATGAGAAGAGAATATTTAGATGTCAAAGGTTTAAGCGACGACGCAATGAAAGTACTAGAGCAATACATACGCTAAAATCGAGTGATAGTGATTGTCATTGTGAAATACAGGATTAAGGTTTACATTATAGAGAAGAGTGATTTCAAAGCTGATTTTCTACCGGAACCTAAGAATCCAGACTTAATACTCCTGGATTTCTTTCAATGGCTCCACTTTTCATAGAGAGTTATACAGGGAGACCTAAAATCAAACGGTAGTCAGTCAGTTTGTAAGGATGTCATGGATAAATTTGTGCTCCAATAAAAGCACAGAGCTTAATGGACATCATATCGGGCACGTGCTCTAGCATGAACAAACACACTCTCATATTTTGATATGATGTTTTAAACACAATAAAGATGTCATCAGGCTAGTTTCATTTATTTATAGCAGATAATTCAGAAATAAGGCTCAGTGAAACTTATAGCCCGTAAGAGAGATTGACATTAGTTAAAATGGTGGAAAATGTCATGTCGTAATGTATTAATACACATTTTTAATTTGTGTATTTTAATTTCATCTTCGTTTTTAAAATATCTGTTTTTTAATGACCGTTTTTACAAAACAAAATTCTATACATTTTATATGCTAATGAATATATACTGTCACTGGTTGCATATTTTTGGAAGTAAATATGACAGATATAAAAGGAAAAACACTTCAATATTATGAATTATTATAGATTCAGGCAGCTGTTTTCATATTTTTAAGACTCATCAATGGGCTAAACACAGCGAGCGCATCACCTCCGAGAGTTGAACCCGGCTTTCAGTCACTACCGATAGTGACAGTCCGTTTCAGATAACAAGTCAGCTGCTATTCCTTTTCGCATTTTTCTTTCACGATACTGAAGAGAATGTCCTTTATGAAAATCAATGGATTTCTCCGAGGTGTGCACAGACGCGTCCCCGAAATAAAAATACCTATTTCACGTAAATATGTTAAATCGACATTTTCAACCAATGAAAATGATTCCCGCTCATTTGAAACGATAAACTGTACGAGCCAGTGTAATATGCCAATTTCTAATAAAAATATCACTGTTTTTATTAGAAATTGGTATATCACACTGGCTTGTTCAGTTTATCGTTTCGACAACAAAAAATTGAAAATTCATCTGGCTGACAGTGACGCGCCTAAAGTTAGTGATGATTGCGAAAACAACAACAAGCAGCACTTGAGAAAGTCCGGAGTCGCTGTACAAGAAACACGACTTGTGCCAAATTGAAAATATTGTCGAACCATTACAACTAATTCGAAATTATTTGGACAAATAGCCTAGCCCATATAACTATATATATATATATATATATATATATATATATATATATATATATATATATATATATATATATAGAAAGAGAGAGAGAGAGAGAGAGAGAGAGAAAGAGAGAGAGAAAGAGAGAGAGATCCTTAAAAGAAGCTGATGACAATTTTCAAACAGGTTACACAATGAAATTAAGCTATTTATTAGCGTTATTTTAAGAGTATTAACATATATCTTAATAGCTCGGTGTGTAAGATATATAGCTGACAGCATAATGGTCGCTGTTAAAGTAAACTCTCCCTACCATGATGTTGCATATGATGCTAACCCACACTCTAACCTGGACAACACCGGGTAGCTCTACTAGTATATATATATATATATATATATATATATATATATATATATATATATATATATATATATATAGAGAGAGAGAGAGAGAGAGAGAGAGAGAGAGATAGAGAGAGAGAGAGAGAGAGACATATTTGTATAAAAAATGTGAAATCAAAAGTAAGGAAATTACATTACAAATATAATGCTTATCTGTTAGTTTCGCTACACATGGTGACTATTGTGGGCAATGAGTAAATAGATATGTGAGACGAGCAAATATGAAAAAGACGCTCGCTTGTATAAGCTACACTATTGCTCCGTTCGTTCAGCTTACTATTTCCTCTTTTTTTCTTTTTTTACTTTTTCGATACTGAAGTGAATGGGATTCACTAAAATCAAATTCTTTCTCGGAGGTCCGCACAGACGCGACCCTGAAATTAAAAAAAGAGAAGCTTATTTCACCTAAAAATGTTTAATCAACATTTCTAATTAATGGTATTGATTCAAGCTCGTCCGAAACAATACACACATGCTGTAGATTTGGTATGCGAATTTCTAATATAAGCAACGAACTCGATAACCGAAAACCAAAATTATTCTTAGCGAAACCTGCGCGCTTCAACTTCGTGAATTTGGGGATAACTACAATCAGCGCCACACAAAGGCCGAGAGCGCACCTTAGAAATACGATTTGTGCTAACTTTAAAGTCTCTTAAGCTCGGCTGTCCTCTCTACAACTGCTCCCTAATTCCAAAATAGTAAACACACACACACACACAGAAAATAAAACACCCACACACTTATAAGACTATTGTCTGCATCCACTTTGCGAACATTCTTCAAAAACGATAACTTTTAACTTTTCTAAGCGAACAATTTACTCACCTAAACTATCTTACACATAATTGTAAATTTGTATATTGTGATGTATAGGGTGGGCAAAAATAAGGGTCGTATTTTTAAAAATTCATAACTTTTTTATTTATTGATTTTTTTAAATTTTTTTTTTAGAATAAGTAAAGGACCCCTTCCGAAGCAAACATGAGCCGTATTAGCCCTAAAGAACGTACCCTCATTTAGAAAACATTATTTTTGCTTAAAAAACTCAAAACAGTGTAAAAAACAATACTTTAGTTTTTGTAAGTTTTAAGAAGTGTTTTTCGGCTAAAATTTGTTTTGTTTATTTCAAAACATCTCGGAAGGGTCAGTCTACACACACATAAAGTTTGGTGAGTTTAACTTTTATTTTGTGGAAGTTATTCAAATTCAAGTTATTCAAATTTAAAGATAGGACCCTTATTTTGGCCCACCCTGTATATATTGTATATAGATATCAATATATTGTGTTCGTTAACCATGTTTTTATCTGTATTATTCACAACACCCTGTTGGCGAATCTAACACTTGCTAAATGGTGATCCCTTCTCAATCATCTATGATAATCATTCATAATATGAAGGTTTGTCTATTTGTATCATTATAACACGAAATTGTAACCGTCGTTTATATCATATCCAATCCAGGAGCCACGCATTAAATTGGCTCATCCGTAGAAATAGCATTTCGATTGCTCATTACTTATATCATATACACGAAGGAATATCTGTTATTTATTTGTATTTTCTATACTGTACGATATGTATGCACGTGTATCTTGTAATATATGGAATTTTGCCCATCTTGTTGGCTTATTCCTCTGGGTTTTTTTTCCTTTGAAAGTTACCTGAACGTTTTTCCCCCTCTTTAATGATTCCTATAGTCGATTATCTCCCTTTTTGCTCTTCATTTTTTTTTATGTCAACACGTTTCTTCTTTGATGAATCACCTTGCTTCTCCGGACATGATGGATTTCGTACAACAGCACTAAATATTCCATGATAATTGGATTTGGAAAAAGAAAAAAGAAACGTATATTATTAAGATTCCATCCATTTACTATGCGCGTTCAGCGATGGATATATTATTTGAACTTACGTGTGACTGACAGAAAGAATTGGCAGTTTCACATAGAGATAAGATGATTGAGCTTAGCAATGCTCTTTCGAACTCAATCGTGACAGACCGACAATAATTATATTTTAAACTTAAGCGAGATCGATCGACTGACAAACGAACATAGATTCTTTGAGTTATGCGTGGACGTATGTAAGAATTGTTTAAAACTTAATCGTGACAGGCAGAATGGTGGACTAACAGAGTATTTTATGAAGATGCGTTCTGAACGTATCTAGACAATGCTTTAAACTTAAGCCTGACAGACCTAAGAAAATTATATTTCAAACTTAAGCGTGGCCGACTTAACAGCTGACGTTCATAGTATTTTATAGCGATCCTTGGACGTATCTAGATAATGCTTTAAACTGAAACCTGACAGACCGAACTTATGCGGATCTTACTTCTGATAATGATGCCCGGATATATCAAAAGATTGTGTTTCCAATTTAAACGTAACCAACAAACAGATGCCCGGGTACATCTTAACAATGCTATTCCTAACTTAAGTTTGACAGAATGACGAAAACGATATTTCTAATTTAAACACGACAGATCGGCTTACAGATAGATCGAATTTTTTTTATATAGATTGTCGTAGATCGACAAAATAGTTCAAATGTATTCGTGACAAACTAAATAGCAGAATATTTTATACAAACGCGTCCTCGCATTTATTCAATGCTTTTCTTATATTTTGCTGCGCACAAAGTTTCTTTTTTGACGTTGACGATATCCAACTCCCAATGAAAAGGGCACTCTGGATTTGAACAGAAGATAAATGTGTTCCCAGTCTGAAAGAAGATCACACTTTGATTCGAGCCTGAAGGCCGAATAAATAATACTGTCTAAAGCATGAAGTGTGACAGAGAGGGGGGGGATGATGTTTACAACTAAAGCGCGACAGAGAGACTGACATGCGAACTGCTCCGGTTATAGAAGTGACCGGACACATGTGAAATTAAAACGAAAGATTATGGCGTCCAAAAACAAACAAAGAAAAAAGAATTAAAAAAACAAAACCAGTGAAAGCGGAAGGATGTCAGGAAATCATTGTCAGAAAGTTTCCAATATTTGAGCAAATAACAACTGGGCAATGGCGTTTTCGCATGTCAGAATCATTTCAGTTAAAATTTATTTAATATGGTTTTTACATTGTTCGTTTTGTTTTATCGGATGATGATGATGATGATGATGATGATGATGATGATGATGATGATGATGATGATGATGATGATGAGTTAAGATATGTACACAAAAGAAAATTATGAAGCAATTAGAATAAAAGTAAGAAAGAAAATGTTAAATAAAAAAGAAAGATAAAGTAGAAAAAGAGAAGACTATTAAATAAAGAAAACGTGGAAGAAAAAGATTAAGAAGACGACAAAGAAGAAGAAGAAGAAGAAAAAGTAGTAGCAGTAGAAGAAGAAGAAGAAGAAGAAGAAGAAGAAGAAGAAGAAGAAGAAGAAGAAGAAGAAAGAGGACAAAACCAACAACAACAAGAACAAGAACGAGAACCAGAACACTAAAAAATGTGAGAATAAGAAGTATAGGAGGAAGAAGAAAAAGAAGAAAAGAGGAAGAAGTAAAGAGTGAGAATAAGAAGGATAGGAAGAAGAAGAAGAAAAAGAAGAAGAAGAGGAGCAAGAAGTAGATAAAGTAGAAAAGGAAGTAGAACGAAATAAATAGGAAGAAAGAGAATAAGAAGAAAAAGAAGAACAAAAAAAGCAAGAAAAAAACGATGAGGATAAGAAGAGGAAGAAATAGAATAGCATAACTCTTGATATAAAAATCCGCGTTTTGTGGCTTTTCCAATACCTACTTATATAACATAAGATACTTTTAATGTAAGTGTGAATGTGGGAATTCCGTATATTTTCAAGCGAACGTAAACATAAGCAGAAACTGATTGAAGTATTAATTTGTTTCTAATCCGAACAAGACGACAATTGTTACTTCGAAGTGAATTTAATTATAAAAATGTTAGTTAAGTAGGCAAACAACATTTGTTGAGGACATGAGAGTGTCTTTTGTTGTTACATCATTTGTACAAGGAGTGTATTGCATGAGTAAAATCAATTCTTTATTTACATATCTATGTGTAAGTTGTAGTGATAAAATGTGTGTGTTAATGTACGTATATGTATCTATCTGCTCCCAAAGCGACATCATAGTAAGAAATAGCATTAGCTAACTTGAAGTATTAGCATTGCTTGTTAACAAGACGACAACTGTTGTGTCCACGTGTCTTTACCTATAAAATGTGACCGTAAGTTGGAAAGAGATTGAAAAGGAACGCAAAAATCTTTCACGGCATAGGCACATTAGTATCAATCATATTGATTATAATGAAATGATTATAAAATAAGATTTTATTTCGGGGACTTATTGCCATTCAGATTCTGGGGAAGACATCCTGCCATTAACACCGAGAAACCCCTTGTAACGGCTGGTACGAGAACATGAAGTGAGTTAGAATTCTAATGAAATTTAACTGAGAGTACTAGAATATCTGGGGATAGTTGTTGCTACTCAGATTCCAGTAAAAGCCATGATATGTTATTAGCGATGTAAGAAATTCAAATGAGTAATAAGAAAATGGATAACGGGGAAAGAAGATGAACGACAACAACAACAACGATAATAATAATAATAATAATAATAATAATAATAATAATAATAATAATAATAATAATAATAATAATAATAATAATAATAATAATAATAATAATAATAATAATAATAATAATAATAATAATAATAATAATAATAATAATAATAATAATAATAATAATAATAATAATAATAATAATAATGATAATAATGATAAAAATAATAATAATAATAATAATAATAATAATGATAATAATGATAATAATAATAATTAATAATAATAATTAATAATAATAATAATAATTATAATAATAATAATAATGATAATAATGATAAAAATAATAATAATAATAATAATAATAATAATAATAATGATAATAATAATAATTAATAATAATAATTAATAATAATAATAATAATTATAATAATAATAATAATAATTAACAATAATAATAATAATTAACAATAATAATAATATTAACAATAATAATAATAATAATAATAATAATAATAGTAATAATAATAATAATAATCATAATAATTAACAATAATAATAATGATAATAATAATACTAATAATAATAATAATAATTATAATTATAATAATTAACAATAATAATGATAATAATAATAATAGTAATAATAATAATAATAATAATAATAATAATAATAATAATAATAATAGTAATAATAATAATAATATTATTAATAATAATAATAATAATAATAGTAATAATAATAATAATAATATTATTAATAATAATAATAATAATAATAATAATAATAATAATAATAATAATAATAATAATAATAATAATAATAATAATAATAATATTTCATGAAGGGTCAGGGATGGTGTAAAGGGCGAGAATGGAGAGTATCATCCATATGTCGACTGAGAGGGCGCAAATATGACTGGAATCTCTAAAGGGGCCATTGTCACTCAAATTCCAGAAGAAATCCAATGATGGTTATCAGCGATAATTCGATGAGAAACAGCTGTAGCGAGAACGCAAATAGATTTGCAGCAGCTATCGAAAGAAACGGAGATTACAAGAAATCGTGAATACTTGTTACACAGGATCCACGGAACATCTCCTGTTTATACCAGTGAGGGACTACTGATAATGACTCGTGTCAGAACGCCTAGTGATTAAGCAAAAAAAAAAATATTGCTGTCACGCCGCTTCCTAAAAAAGGCAACGGCAATTATCAGTTAATGTCACAGAGCACGTTGTAACGGATTCAAGAAGATAGTAAGAGAGATGGGAGATAGCACTATGAAGAAGTCGGCTGGAAAGTACTGAGAGTACTGAAATCCTGCGGAGACGTATTGTCAATACAATTCCAGAACAAATCACCACCCGTAATAAATGAGAACGTAATTGTAAACGGCTGGTGAGAGAACACTAAGCGAATTACAGTAGTAACGGAAATAAATGGATGGTATCAAACATCCACAGAGAGTTGTTGTCACTCACTCAGATTCCAAGAAACACCACCTGTTGTTGTCAGTGAGCGAGTACTGGTAATAACTTGTGTGCGAACTCCTAGTGAGTAAATAATACGTACAAATGGAAAGCGAATAATTTGAATGAATGAGAACCTGAAAACAGCCCTGCGTAAACACTTCGAAATCTGAGCCTTAAGTACAAACAAAAATCTTGCTCTGAGAATCACAGGATAGCGTTTTGAAATGCAATCGAATAAGAACTCTATTAATAATAAGCGCAAAACACGTTATGAAATATTAAATATGATAAAAGAAATGGTGACAAAGAAAGAGAGATTATAGGAAAACGAAAATAAAAAAGAATCAGAAAATAGATGTGAAAATATTGGCAAACGTAAAAGAAATCAACCAACACCCAATTTTTTCTAAAATGGCTGACAATATTAAACGCGGATAAAAGAAAAGATGATGATACTCGGTTTAAAACAAATACGAATCATTACATATTTTATATGTACCCCAAAAATATATAGGTTTTTCGAACGGGTAACTGATGTGTTCGGGAGATACCTTTATTAAAACAAATATAAATTGGCCTTTTGTAGTGTAGTATCTATTCTGACGGATACTACACCATACAGACCGGTATTGTCTTGGCCTTCGGGGCTTGATTTACGCCGGTCTATGGGACGGTCCTGTGCAGTTCTAGGAGGTCCATCTTCCCAGGCTTTGCTCCCCCTCTTTGGGGAGGAGTAAGTGTATTGCTTACTGCCTGAGGCGCCCCTACCGGGGAATGCCGACGGAGTTGCCTAGGCATTTTTTGTAGGCCAGAGTGCTCACCTTCTCGGGCGCTGGCTGTTCAAATCCTTCTTTCCCGACCTTGTGTCACATCTTACTTTGTGGAAGGAAGATAAATAAAATAAATACACATATGTCATATTAATCTATGAATTAGGTAAGTAAAGGTTTCTTAAGATACACCGCTTTAAACGTATATAAATAATCACATATCGCTTAAGATATCCGGCTTAAAAATATGAATTGACACATATTTTATACAGACAGACAATATTTCTATGTGGAATTTAAAACTGGGGACCGTTTAGAATATTAAATTTAAACAAATATAAATTAACACTTTGAATATAGACAGAAAATTATATTTCTTTTTGGATTGGATAAGTAAAGGTGACTTAAAATACCCGGGATTAAAAAAATATAACGCACCATATATTTAATAAGACAGGAACTTATATTTCTTTAATGATTGAATAACTTAAAGCCACTTATGATACTCGGCTTTAGACAAATAAAAATTAGCACATAATTTATAAAGACGGATAATAGTATTCATTCGCGGATTGGGAAACTAAAAGCCGCTTCAGATACGCGTCGTTTCCATATAGATCCAGGTTGTCCTCGATAGCTGTACATCTAAGCAATGTGGAATAAGTGCTGGTGTACCCCAGGGATAAATCCTTAGACCTTTATTGTTCCTGATTTCATAAGCGACCTCCCTGATGACATCGAGTCTGAGATAGGTATCTTTGCTAGCGACACCACGCTCTACTGTCGTCATGTGGGCAAAATGGACGCGAACATATCCGAGGCACTTGCTGAATCCTTAGAAAAATTACCTGCAGGTTGTAGTGATTAGAGTCATAAATGGCTGGTAACTTTTAATGCCGCAAAGACAAAGCTCCTTTTTTTCAATAACAACAAGAAACCTCTTGAACCACCAATTGTCATGGCAAATAACACCCTACATCAGAGTTCAACATTCAAACTCCTCGGCCTAACTTTCACAGATAACATGAATTGGAACACATATATTGAAGACATTGCCAAGACTGCAGCAAAGAAAGTGGGTTCTCTCTACTGTGCTAGTAAACTCCTCACACCTTACATTTTCCTGTATCTCTACAAAGCCACTATCCGCCCATGCATGGAGTATTGTTGCCACACATGGGGTGATGCATCATCCACTAGTCCCTCCCTCTTAGACAAGTTCTAAAAAAGAGTATCTAACTTAATAGGTCCCTCACTTTCCACCAACCTCTAGCCCCTGTACCATCGCCGCAATGTTGCATCCTTGTGCTTGTTTTACATATACTTCAATGGATTGTGTTCTGATAAACTAGCTGTCCTAGTGCCCCCCCCCCTCGACGTACATGCACTAGACAAACTCGACAATCAGCTAAATCCCACCCATTCACTGTGGGGGGCCCCAGATGTCGGAGAGCCTTATACTTCAATAGCTTCATTCTTTGTGCTTCCGGCTTCTGGAACTCCCCCCGCTCCCTGTTTCTCCGAGTTAACCGACATGTAGAGGTTTAAAACTAATGTAAACAGACATCTCGCTACACAACTCCCAACTTAGGATGACACCCAAAACCTTCGCCCTAATTCTCAGTATCCCCTAACGTCTAGAGTGGCAGCCTGCCTTGTTTGGGGTGAAATATGTTTTTTAAAAAATATGTTACATAGACATAATATAATATTTATGTGTGGTTGGAGTAAGTTAATGTCGCTTAAGATATTCAGCATGAATACATATTAAATATTAAATATTTTATGACGACAGAAAATTATGGTTTTATGTGGATTATGTAACTTAAAGACCGCTTAAAATTTCTGGTTTTCGACAAATATAAATCAACAAGCATTCTATAGAACCGGGAAATTACATTTTTTACTTAGAGTGTGTATCAGCATGCCGCTTAGATACATATTTTATGGTGACGAAGACATATATCTTTAGAGATTAGATAATTTAATAATTGTTTAGAATTTGAAAACATTTAGTTTTATAAAAGTGAAAACTACCTCTTATATTATGGAGACGTAAATTCATATTTCATCGTAGATTGGATGACTAAAGGCAACTTAAGATATTACGCTTAACACAAATAATTATTAGCTCATGTTTCATAGCGATAGAAAATGACATTTCTTGGTGACTGTGAAGGCGGCTTAAGATACTAAGCTTTAAACAAATATGAATTATCACATTTTTTATAGTGATAAAAATAACATTTGCTAGTTGTATTGACCTTCCTCCCACAGTGGTAAGATGCGTCACAAGGTCAGGAAAGTAGGATTGCAAAGCCAGCGCCATTGGAGAAGAGAAATCTGACCTACAAAAATACCTGGGCAGACCCGTCGGAATTTCCCGGTAGGGGCGCCTCAGGTGATTAGCAATAAAGTAACCCCATTCTCAAGAGGTGAGAAGGCAAAGCCTGTGAGGGTGGTCATCTTAGGACTACACAGGATAATACCGCAGATCGGTGTAATCAAGGCCCGAAGGCTAAGACGGTACCTATCTACGGATTTCATCTTTGTAAGGCCTATATTTGCTGGTGAACTTAGTAAATAAACTATATTTGCTGGTGAACTTAGTAAATAAACTATATTTGCTGGTGAACTTAGTAAATAAACTATATTTGCTGGTGAACTTAGTAAATAAACTATATTTGCTGGTGAACTTAGTAAATAAACTATATTTGCTGGTGAACTTAGTAAATAAACTATATTTGCTGGTGAACTTAGTAAATAAACTATATTTGCTGGTGAACTTAGTAAATAAACTATATTTGCTGGTGAACTTAGTAAATAAACGTCGCTTAAACTACTCAGTTTTACATACATATCAATGATCAGATGGTTTATATAGATAAATAACATGCTTCTATGTCGAATTAGTAACTTAAGCCAACTTAAAATAACCAGAATTGAACATATATATGAGATAAAATAATATTTATCTGTAGATTGTGTAACTTAAAAGCCGCTTAAGATACCTGGCTTTAAGCAAATATAAATTAACAAGTATTTTCTAATGACAGAGATCATTATCCATCTGTGGATTAGGAAATAAAAGCTGCTTAGGAACCAAGATTTTAAATTTAAATTTACGAATATTTTATAGGGATCGAAAATTATTTCAAAATGAAACAAGTATTATGCATCATTGGATTGGGTGACCGAATGCTGCTTAAAGAACCCGGATTTCAAAATATAAATTGACACATATTTTATAGGTACAGAAAATTATTTAAGAATGAAAGAAATCATTATGAATCTGTGGATTAGAACACCGAATGCTGCTTTGGAACCCGGATTTTTAAATTTAAATTTACGCATATTTTATAGGGATGGGAACTTGTTTTATAATGAAATAAAGCATTATGCATATGTGGATTGGGTAACCAAAGACTGCTTAGTGATCCGGATTTATAAATATAAATTGACGCATATTTTATAGGAATGGAAAATTATTTGAAAATAAAAGAAAGCATTATGCATCTGTTGATTGGAACACCGAATGCTGCTTAGTAACACAGATTTTTTTTAAATATAAATTGACGCATATCTTATAGGGATGGAAAATTGCTTTATAATGAAAGAAATCATTATGCATCTGTTTATTAAGTAACCGAATGCTTCTTAAAAACCCGGATTTTGTAATATAAATTGACGCATATTTTATAGGGATGGAATGTTGTTTTATAATGAAAGAAAGCATTATGCATCATTGGATGTGGAAACCGAAGGTTTCTTAGGTACCCGGATTTAAAAAATATAAATTGACGCATGTTTTATAGGGATAGAAACATAGATTTTTTTGTTGATTAGTAAATGTCATGACCGCTTTGGGTATGTGATTTCTAAAAATATAAATTAACGCATATTTTGTGTAGAACCGATCATATTTCCTTGATTAATAGATCTTTTGTATAAAGAGAAAATCATCTTTCTTTGTGAATTGGGTAACTTAAAAGCGGCTTCGGAAATCTGACGTTAAAGAAATATAAGATAATATATATTTTATGGATACTTCAAAAGATACTGGCTTGTTGACGGGAACAATAAAGTATTCGGACAATAATCGGTTTGTAACAAATATAAAGCAACATATATTTCTAAAAGACTTGTCGGTCTATCACACACACGTTGTAAATAGCATTCCCATCGTTCAACAACGCGCAGATTACATTGGCATCACTTATTTTGGAGGCGTACAAGCGTCTAAAATAAGATGCTCCTTAATCTTATTTTAAAGGGGTCTAATAATCTTTACAAGATGTTTTCTCCGTTAGTTGGTCTGTCCCATTTAAATTAGTCATAGACTTTTAACCGTTAAACTCTTAGATTGAATGGATTGATCTCATTTTAGATGCGTCCAAGATCTCTATAAGAGTATATGTCCGTCCATCATCTGTCACGTTTTAGTTTGACATAGAAGTTTAATCGATAAACGCGCAGTTTGAATGGACGCATTTTATGAAATAGCAAGTTTCGTAAACATTTTATACCCGCCTACATTTCATTTTTACAAGTCACCTTCGACTTTAATTTTATTACTTATATTTCATAATTAATCAGCATCGTCTGATTAGAAGCTAGTGATTGATTAGGTTCATTTAAATTTGTTTTTGTTTAGTGATAATTAAGGAACAGAAAATGGCGTGTTCTCATTAATGCGCTGATTATTTCCTTAGGACGTATCGGTTTCGTGCGTGACTGATATTGGAAATAAGCAACTCGGAGAAGCATTACTGTCGCACCGCTACTTAATCATGTTCAATATAAATGGCATCTAAGCTTAACATGTAGGTTGTTACACTGTTCGAAAAATAGTGACCGATTTCAGAAACAAACATTTAATCATTGATTTTTTAAGAGACAAATCTATTGAGTTGTTCACTTCACCGTTTTTCGTCAGATCGTTGAACATCGTCGAAATACTGACAGTAAGTGCCTCGGACATTTCTAGTACAATTTTGTATAAGTTGTGTCAACATTTGTATGGCGTCTCGACGTAGTAAGAAAATTACAATTTTGTATAAGTTGTGTCAACATTTGTATGGCGTATTGACGTAGTAAGAAAATTACAATTTTGTATAAGTTGTGTCAACATTTGTATGGCGTCTCGACGTAGTAAGAAAATTACAATTTTGTATAAGTTGTGTCAACATTTGTATGGCGTCTCGACGTAGTAAGAAAATTACAATTTTGTATAAGTTGTGTCAACATTTGTATGGCGTCTCGACGTAGTAAGAAAATTACAATTTTGTATAAGTTGTGTCAACATTTGTATGGCGTCTCGACGTAGTAAGAAAATTACAATTTTGTATAAGTTGTGTCAACATTTGTATGGCGTCTCGACGTAGTAAGAAAATTACAATTTTGTATAAGTTGTGTCAACATTTGTATGGCGTCTCGACGTAGTAAGAAAATTACAATTTTGTATAAGTTGTGTCAACATTTGTATGGCGTCTTGACGTAGTAAGAAAATTACAATTTTGTATAAGTTGTGTCAACATTTGTATGGCGTCTCGACGTAGTTAGAAAATTACAATTTTGTATAAGTTGTGTCAACATTTGTATGGCGTCTCGAGGTAGTAAGAAAATTACAATTTTGTATAAGTTGTGTCAACATTTGTATGGCGTCCTGACGTAGTAAGAAAATTACAATTTTCAATTAAGATAAATGTTTTCAACTTTTCAGTAATTAATACTGCGACTTATGTGCTAAAATGAAAGGGGATTTCTCTCATAAACATTATTTATTCTTGTTGGTTTTTGATTTCGTGTTCAATATAAGTGTTGTTACTTGCGGTAGAACAGTGTCCCTTTAAGGTTCTGTTGTTCATCGTAGTATGACATCCAAACAGTTTGAACTCTGATTTTATTATCCTCATCCGCTGTTGTTTATTAATATCAAAATGTTGTTAATTTTCTCCATCGGTTCCTTGAGAACGTCCGGAACATAAACCCTTCACCTCTCATCTCTTGTGCTAAATATACGTAGTTTAACAAAAAGCTACAATATCCGTCGCGTTCGCAATGCGTTTTATATCTACATTGCTGACTTTATTTTCTATCCATGTCAATATCAAAATATACTTATTGTTTGTGGGCAGTACTGAATAGAAGTATCTAACTGTTTTCTTTAATCATGGAACATATAACGGATTTGAGTTAGTATAATAAGTTTCAGTGTACATTTTTGTGAAGAAATCTTCGTTCAGGGTTCTTGTAGATAGGTTTGCTTACACCAATGGTATTCCTTCTATTTACAGAAAAAGTCAACACTTAGCTAAGAAAAAAAATAGATACCCATAGTTAAGATGAATAAAGTATATTTAAAGTTAAGCACCTGATGCATCTTGCTTTTTGAATAAACAAATCTACTCGGGAAAAGTATATTTCAGATCTTTTGTACACCAGAGGTGAGTCAATAAAGTTTCGATTCTTTTGTACACTAGAGGCGCGTCCGTAAACTTTCAATTTATTTATATATCTGAGGCGCGTACATAAACTATTGTTGTTATGATATCATGCCCCTGGCATTAACTCGTACTTTTTCATTAAAATATAACTCGATTTAATCCAGTTTTTTAATTGTATGTAGTATATTTTCATTCGTCATGATACATTCTTGCCAGGCATTACCTCCACTATTGGGGAATTGGGGATTATAATATACGTCAAATCCCTACGATACCATTCTGCCAGGATTACCTTCTCCTTTTTTATAGAGGAGTGGTGTACTACATATTCTGTTGTCATGATATAATATTCCCAAGCATTAACTCTTACTGGTTTAGGCTGAGCGAAGTGTACGTTCGCTTATTTCGTTTAGTTTTCGCACAAGTTTTGAATTAAATTTATTAATTAGTCTTAAATAGTATTTTTTATCCTGAAATAAAATTCTATTTATTTTTTAAAGACTTGGAAATCAAACTTTAATGCAATGCTTCAACCGCTGGCGGCCATGTTGTAATTTCCTATCACTGGATTTAATTGGGTCTGTTAATTTCGTGTAGTATATCTTCATTCGTCATGATACGTTCCTTTCAGGCAGAAGGGTCTGACGCGGTGTTACATAATGGATGTATGTATGTGGACGAGTACATCAGCTAGTATGGATTTGGTATCGAGGTGGACCAGTGCAAAATCTTGACACGATGATATGGGTGCAAGTTCGCTCTGGAACTAAAATTATAAACAAGCCTGAACTCTTACTCTTCCTTGACTCTAATCTAACAGGTGCGTTGTGACAGCCTTAATGTTCACCTTCGAAGCAATTACGTCACAATCGTGGGAACGAGAAAAAAAAATGTTGTTAGTCAGTCAGTCTCTTGGAAGCACGGTGAACAGACGCAAATTCGAGATAAAAATCAGAAGAAGGAAAATGGGAATTTAATTCCTAAAAGAGTAATAGCGACTGGTAATGCCTCCTTCCTTCCTATTCCCGTAACAAAGTAGATTTAAGTTTGGAATAACAATTTGGCCTCTCTTTCTAAACTAATGAAGGTATGAACTATTTATAATTATGACGGGAAATATCTCTCAAATAAAGACCAGTTAAATTTTATACCGGATTCGCCCTTTTCCTCTCTGCATGGAAAGTTTAGTTACAGACGATCACAATGATGGCGATGGTGGCTACAAAATGCGGCCCAGCACGACGATGACGACGGCGAAGAGACAACACACTGCGATGATTATGAGGCGAAGGGCGTCTGGCATCAGTATACAAACAGAGAAAGTATACGAGAACATCTTGAAGTAAAGGAACATTTAAATAGAGAAGTGATTTAATGACCGAATACATTACAGCTGTAGCCTAGCAAAAGTATAAGACTGTAGAGGGGATATTTTGCTAGTCTAGTTATGATATATCGAAGACTATATTTGTCACGATGTCAGGATTTCTGTCTGTACGACGCTGAGAAATTGTGTAAACAGAAGAAATACATTAGGGTACATCTTAACTACTTATTTGCGAGTAAATACTACATAAACAAACTAAAAGCAAATTTGACGGTTAGACAGAGAATCGAAACCGCTTTTGTTATATATATATATATATATATATATAAATATATATATATATATATACTAGAGATGAAAGATGAGAATATAAAATTGCAAAGATACAATATTTATGAGAACATCAAAAGTTCAGAGCAAAGAGCATCAACCAGGGAGTTAGAGGTTTTGGAAATGCGCACTCTTATATATACCGAACTCTAACTGAAAACTTTAATCTGAACACTACGAAACGGATAATTCCAGCACCAAACTAATGCACAGACAGGATAAACTGAGCGTTACCAATTGCAGTCTGAGTAAATAGTTGGATTCCTAAACAATTTGAGTATTATTCTTTTTCAAACATTAATTTCCAACATAACAGCAGCTTTTATTTTGACGTGTTTTTGGACATCATCCACCCTGACTTTACGCTTTCATCTACCCACAGAAGACTCTTTACCTCTTGGCCTTTATTTTGTTTTATGTTTTGTTTTATTTTATGAAAAATTTTACAAAGTTAAATGTTGCCGATAATATTTACAATTACATTGTCGGCTTTACCCTATCCTCTGATGAAAAGAGTTTATCTTTGAAAATCCATGGATTAAGTATAGGAAGCTCCTTGCTCTGAACTTTTTATGTTCTAATAAATATTGTATCTTTACAATTTTTTATTCTCATCTTTCATCTCTAGAATTGATTATCTATTCAATATATTGAACGTTATATTATCACGATAGATCATTATTAAACGATAATTCAATTATCTTTAATGTAATTAAACATTTAAATATCATATATATATATATATATATATATATATATATATATATATATATATATATATATATATAGTAATAAGTAATAAGGCAATAGAAGGTTTATGACTAATAAATTTCATACTAGAATTGTCCACATGAGAATGTTGTGAATAGGATGAAAATGTTTAGTAATAATCAGTTATAAGATTCTAGATGATGAAGGTTATTTTTTCAGTACAGGCGATATAAAGAATACAATTAAGAATTACTCACGACTTGTGGTTGACGGAAAGACAGCAAACTTCACACGTTAAGTAAATAAATGGTTAGGTTGGAAATTCCTTACAGTTTCCAAAGTATAAAATAAAGATTTTCGAGTTCGACAAGGTTGGAGGTTACATCGATCAAAACGACGTGAGAATAATATCCAATATCAGAACAGTAGCCGGAACAATCCAAATAATAAATATCTTATGTACGTTACTCACGAGGGCAGCCAATTAAAAAGAGTTACAAACCTCCATCATCCTAAAAAAAATAAGAACATTTTATTTAAATCAAATTTAAGAATTAACCATATCTCCGCTTATTTCTTTTTTTTTTCTTTTTTGTATTTCCTTTCTGATTCTTCGCTTTTTATTATTTCATTTTCCTTGCCTTTTTATTTCATGTCGGAAGCTTTGCTATGACTCCCCGTTGGTTAAATACTAAAATCTCCACTGACAAACCGCTGAGAAAGATAAGCATTTATCTTCAAACATTCCTCTTTCACATATTGATTTTCATCAAAATAGTCCTTGAGGAACAAGAAAACGTCGGGGTTTCAGATAAAAGCAACAGGTTTTGCCTTTCATATTCTATTTCATCCGTTTCTCAAGTTGACTTCAAATGGTTTCACAGAAAGATGAATGTAACTGACCCGCTTTTGTTTTACAATTTTTTTAAACGCCAGTCAATGTTTACGACCCAATCACTCTACAACGCCAGTCCCTGTCGCATAATGAACGTTAAGCACAGTTGAGCCCTGTTACTACAGGCTTGAGTGTGAAGTTCTGCAACATTCTTAAGGGATAAAAAAGAGCATAACTTGCTAAACATATATTATATCGATGAATACATGCAAAAGTTGTTTGTATTTATTTTTCTAACCTTTATTGCATTCAATACGACTCACTGTTACTTAAATAAATAATACAACACAGTTATTTAAAATAATGTATGTATAGTATAATGAAAAGACCAAATACATGTGTGTGCCTTATTTGCATAACTATTTTAAACAATGTATCTCAAATAAATGTTAGGTGTTATGCATTTGTAATTTTATTGTTCTACTTATTATATATATATATATATATATATATATATATATTATAGTATATATATACACACAGACACACACACACATATATATATATATATATATATATATATATATATATATATATATATATATATATATATATAATATTACAAGGGACATTGCGGAGTCATGTAAAGAAATATTCTTAAATCAATAAAATTAGAAAATGCAAGGGTAAGTTATTACACCTAGAAAAATAAAAGAATCATGAACTTCATTTTCTTAAATCTTCTTAAAATATTGCAGCTAACGTCTAAAATTGGGAAAAAATTATATTATAAAATTAAGAATAAATAATTATGAGTAAATTGTTAAAAAATAATCACTTGAAAGGACTGGAAAATGACTCATTTATATTTTCCAAAAATAGCATCAGCATATTTGACATTTTTCACTCAATAGTTCTTTTCTGAGATGATAAAAAATATTTGAGTTAAATATATAAAGTGATATATTCTAATACAGTTTACTATCTAATTGATACTACATACTTTATGCGACTGAAACAACGAGTAACAATTATAAACATAAAAACAATAGTTTAAAGTAAAACACACAAATATACAAACATTAAGAAGAAGTAAAACGGTTGACATGTAAATGACACTAACAATAATTAATCCAGCAGCTGTGATTGATTTTTCATTTATCAATCAACTCTAATAATAGATAAACAAAAATTACAATTGTTTAATGATTACATTTTTGTTCTGCCAGAGATAGTGCAAAAAAATTGTTTTTTAATAATTTAGTTTTATATTTTGCTGTTTATTGCCCTTCGAGATGTAAAATTTTACTGTAGAATTGTTATAAAAAGTGAAGTTATAAGATGCACTGATTTTGATTTTAATGCAGTATTGTTATAAAAAGTGCCATTATAAGATGCACCGATTTTGATTTTGGTGCACTATTTTATAAAAAGTGCAATTATAAGATGCACTTGTTTTGATTTTACTGCAGTATTTCATAAAAAAGTGCAATTATGAGATGCACTGATGTTCATTTTACTGCAGTATTTTTATAAAAAGTGCGATTATAAGATGCACTTATTTTGATGTAACTGCAGTATTGTTATAAAAAGTGCGATTATAAGATGCACTGATTTTAATTGTACTGTAGTATTTTTGTTTAAAAGTGCAATCATATTTATTTTACTGCAGTATTGTTATAAAAAGTGCAATCATAAGACGCACTGATTTTGATTTTACCACAGTATTGTAATAAAAAAATGCAATTATAAGATGCACTGATTTTAATTGTACTGCAGTATTTTTTTAAAAGTTCAATCATAAGAGGCACTGATGTTGATGTTACTGCAGTGTTGTTATAAAGAGTGCAATTATAAAGAGGGCTGATTTTCATTTTACTGCAGTATTTTATGAAAGAATGCAATCATAAGACGAACTGATTTTTATTTTGCTGACGTATTAGATAAAAAACAGTGCAATTATAAGATGACATGATTTTTCTTTTTCTGCAGTATTGTAATACAAAATGCAATTATAAGATGCACTGGTTTTGATTTTACTGCAGCATTATATAATAAAGTTCAATCATGAGATGCACTATTTTAATTGTACTGCAGTATTGTTATAAAAAGTGCAATGGTCAGATTAACTGATTTTGATTTTACTGTAGTATTCTTATAAAAAAGTGCAATTATAAGATGCACTGTTTTTGATTTTACTGCAGTATTTTATAAAAAAGGACAATTATAAGATCAACTGATTTTGATTTTACAGCAGAATTATTTCAAAAAACTGCAATTATAAGATGCACTTATTTTTATTTTATAGTAGTATTGTTATAAGAAAGTGCAATTATAAGATGCATTGATATTTATTTTCCTGCAGTATTGTAATTATATGTGCAATTATAAAATCCAATCATTTTGTATCATACTGCAGTATTGTTATAAAAAACTGCAATTATTAGATGCACTGATTATAATTGTACTGCAGTATTTTTTTTAAAAGTGCAATCATAAGATGCACTGATTTTGATTTCTCTGCAGTATTTTATAAAAAAAAGTGCAATTATAAGTGTTACACCGGCCGTTCTTACACAGGGAAACTACTCCGGTTGTCACTATAAATAGTGCGAGTCACCAGAGACACAGAGAAGACAAAGCACAGTCTTGTAACTGTCTACCCAAGTGCTAGTCACTTTCTTACTTTGTTAATAAACTTGTTAAACCAACCCTCGACTTGATTTCCTTTATTTATTATTTACTGGTTGACAATTTCACAACAGATTGGCGACGAGGAATCGAAACGATTTCACTGCAAAAAAAATCACCCAAAGTTATTCGCAAGATCTTCACGGAAATAAACCCATTTTCATCAGATATTTGGATTCGCAAGGATTAACAGCAAATTAACTACTGAGTAGTTAAGCGAAAAAAAACAAAAAAAAACACAAACTCAAAACTTGCTACCAAAAATCGAAAACTAGAAAACGCGAAAGACATTTTCAATTATTGAAATAATTGAATACACTGATACCATTATTTTTTTTATCTTCAAGTTTCACTGACTCGTTAAGATAAATGTTATCTGCGTTAATTATTACAGATATTGTGTAAGTTTGTCGTTATTGTTAGGACAACATCTGATATTTGAGCAAGATCCGGATTGACTATTTATTAAAACGGTCTACCACAGAATTGTCGAGAGCAAAGGACGTACAGTAAAAAAATATATTCGCGTAAAACATGTGTGCTTCTAACAAAGATCTGTTAAATAAGCAAGTCGCATTTTTGCAAAATGAAAAGGGGTTAAAAATATTTCCCATAAAACTAGTCTTATTAGGCTTATAGCGACGGACTTGGTTGTAAAACTACGTACACATATATATAAAAAAAGTTCTTAGTTTTGTTTTTTTCAAACAAAAGAACTGGTATTGAATTGGCTTTTACTAAGGAATAATATATTTCTTGCTTTGTGTATTAGTTGAGCAAACTAATTATATTAAGCACGTTGTGGGGAAAACTGATTTATTTTTACAAGTGTAAATTGTGTTGTGCATAATTTGAATTCGTGAATGATGGACACTGAATTCAAAGATTCTCTTTTTCAATTACTTAAATTCCAAACGGAACAAAATGTTGCGTTACAAAGACAGCAAGTTGAACAACAAATGGAACTTCAAAGAAAACAAGTTGAAATTGAGAAGAAATTTAAAAGAGAGTCGTTGGAACAGCAAAAAGCCCAAAGAAAAATGCATGCTGAACGAGAAGATAGATTCCAAGATAAAATGCTACAACAGCAGAAACACTTCGAAGAACTCTTGATAAAAACACAGGAGGAACAGAGAAAATTTCTGGAGGCAACACAGTTAACGAAAGCAAACGAGAATCATAATGCATTCTCCCAGGGGCTGTGTAGAGCGCTATCGAAATTTTCAATTATAATCCAGAAGACGATGTCACTTTTGCTCACTTCTATAGAAGATATGAGGATATTTTTGTATCGGACTGCAGTACATGGACAGACTCTAAAAAAGTTAGATTTTTGCTAAGAAAATTAGGAGCTGCCGAGCATACAAAGTTCGTGAATTTTATCCTTCCAAAATAGACCAGTGAGTTGAACTTCCAGGAGGCAGTTACTTTACTAACAGAACTGTTTTCTACAAAAACTTCTCTTTTCCACAGGAGATATAAGTGTATGAATGTCACTAGAAGAGAGGAAGACGACTACATTACGTATGCAAGTATAGTAAATAAACTTTGCGACGATTTTAAATTAGAGGAATTATCATCGGATAATTTTAAATGTATAATATTCTTGCAAGGTCTGATCTTAAATAAAGACTCTGAAATCAGACGTCGTGTTTTAAATAAACTCGAAAATGAGCCATGTCTAACAATACAAAACTTAGCGGAAGACTGTGAACGTTTTGTTGCGTTGAAACAGGACAGTCGTGACATAGAGGAAAACGGAGTGTCGCACATTAAAAAAATCCATCAGAAGAAAAAATTGACTTCAATGAATAACCAGAGAAAAAACATGGAAAAGATCCATCTGGACCGTGTTGGAGGTGTGGAGATAACCATTGGTACAATGAGTGTCCCTACATATTCAAACAATGTGGCAACTGCCACCAGAAAGGACATAAGGCATCACGTTGTAGAAAAAAGTCTGGTAGAAAGACAGCCATTAAACTGACAAAAATTGAACCTGAAGAACAAAATATCCGGAAATATGTACAGGTCAAAATGCTTAAAAAAAAGGTAAGGCTACAGCTTGATAGTGGGTCTGACATTTCCATCATTAATGTACAGACATGGAAGAAGCTTGGGAGACCCACTATGATCAAATCACAAAAAACGGCGAGAAGCGTCAGTGGTGAAAAATTAACCTTCGAAGGGGAATTATTGACGAATATTTATTTCCAGAATAAGACCGTAAAAGCCAAAATTTTTGTTATGCGAAAATCGAATAACCTTTTTGGAACTGATCTAATTGAAAAGTTTAGACTATGGGATCTGCCTTTAAGCTCCTTTTGCCAAAAGGTTGAGGATTCGAATGTGGAGGCAGAAGAACTCAAGAGGGAATTAAAAGAAAATTTTCCAGACGTATTTTCAGGTGGTCTTCGAAGGTGTACAAAAGCGGTAGCAAAGTTTGAAGTTAAAACAAATGAACTACCTGTGTTCAGAAAGAAAAGAAATGTTCCATATGCCGCTATAGAGCAAATAGACGGTGAATTAGAAAGACACGAGAACATGGCTGTCATTTAAAAAATTGATCACAGTGAGTGGGCTTCACCTACAGTTTATGTTAAGAAAAAGAACAAGGAGATTCGGGTTTGTGCCGACTTTTCCACAGGCTTGAACAAGGCATTAAAAGATCACCATTACCTTCTTCCAAACCCTGAAGAAATATTTGCGAAACTGAGTGGAGGAAAATATTTTTCTAAAATCGACCTCAGCGACGCTTATCTTCAAATCCTTGTCGATGAGGAGTGTTCAAAACTGCTATGCATCAATACCCATAAGGGATTATACAAATTTAACCGACTTCCTTTTGGTGTCAAGGTAGCTCTTGCGATTTTTCAACAAATTATGGACATAATGTTAAATGGAATGGATTTCGCAGTAGGGTACCTGGACGATGTGTTAATAAACAGCGCTAGCAAAGAACAACACAAGACTTATGTAAACCAAGTATTAAAAAAAATCCAGGATTATGGGTTTAAAATCAAAGATGAGAAATGTACTTTTTTCATGGAAAAAATAAAATACTTAGGGCAAATCATCGATGAGCAAGGAAGAAGGCCAGACCCAGATAGGGCAATGGCGATAAGGAACATGCCTGCTCCAGAAAATACTGCATCCCTACAAAGCTTCTTAGGGTTGGCGCATTATTACAATGTGTTCGTACCAAACATGCATTTTATTTTACTGCAGTATTTTATAAAAAAGTGCAATTATAAGATGAACTGATGTTGATATTACTGCAGTATTGTTATAAAATGTGAAATTTTAAGATGCGCTGATTTTGATTTTCTACAGTATTGTTATGAAAAGTGATATTATAAGATACACTGATTTATATTTTAGTGCAGTATTTTATAAAAAGTGCAATTATAAGATGTACTGATGTTGATTTTACTGCAGTATTGTTATAAAAAGTGCAATTATAAGACGCACTGATTTTGATTTTACAGCAGTATTGTTATAAAAAACTGCAATTATAAGATGCACTGATTTCAATTGTACTGCAGTATTATTTTAGCGCAATCATAAGAAGAACTGATGTTGATTTTACTGCAGTCTTGTTATAAAGAATGCAATTATAAAAAGGGCTGATTTTGATTTTACTGCAGTATTTTATGAAAAAATGCAATCATAAGACGAACTGATTTTTATTTTGCTGACGTATTAGATAGAAACAGTGCAATTATAAAGTGACCTGATTTTTTATTTTTCTGCAGTATTGTTATAAGAAGTGCAATTATAAGATGCACTGATTTTGATTTAACTGCAGTATTGTTATAAAAAGTGAAATTATTAGATGCATTGATTTTTATTTTAGTGCAGTATTTTATCAAAAAGTGCAATTATAAGATGCACTGATCTTGATTTTACTGCAGTATTGTTATAAAAAGTGCAATTATAAGATGCACTGATTTTGATTTTACTGCAGCATTATATAAAAAAGTGCAATCATAAGATGCACTATTTTGATTTTACTGTAGTATTGTTATAAAAAGTGCAATCATAAGATGAACTGATTTTTATTTTACTGTAGTATTGTTTTAAAAAAGTACAATTATAAGATGCGCTGATTTTGATTTTCTACAGTATTGTTATCAAAAGTGCAATTATAAAATGGACTAATTTTGATTTTACTGCAGAATATTATTAAAAGTGCAATTATAAGATGAACTGATGTTTATTTTTCTACAGTATTTTATAAAAAGTGCAATTATAAGACGCACTGATGTTGATATTACTGCAGTATTGTAATAAAAAGTATAATTATAAGATGCACTGATTTTTATTTTAGTGCAGTATTTTATAAAAAAGTGAAATTATAAGATACACTGATGTTGATTTTACTGCAGTATTGTTATAAAAATTGCAATTATAAGATTCACTGATTTTGATTTTACTGCAGTTTTTTATAAAAAAACTGCGATTATAAGATGCACTGATTCGAATTGTACTGCAGTATTATTTTTAAAAGTGCAATCATAAGACGCACTGATGTTTATTTTACTGCAGTATTGTTATCAAAAGTGCAATTATAAAAAGGGCTGATTTTTATTTTACTGCAGTATTTTATGAAAAAGTGCAATCATAAGATTCACTGATTTTGATTTTACTGCAGTATTGTTATAAAAAGTGCAATTTTAAGAGGCCCTGATTTTATTTTACTGCAGTATTGTTACTAAAAGTGCAACCATAAGATGCACTGATTTTGATTTTACTGCAGTATTTTATAAAAAGGGCAATAATAAGATGCACTGATGTTGATTTTACTGCAGTATTGTTATAAATAGTTCAATTATAAGATACACTAATTTTTATTTTAATGCAGTATTTTATAAAAAAGTGCAATTATAAGATGCACTGACGTTGATTTTACTGCAGTTTTGTCATAAAAAGTGCAATTATAAGATGCACTGATTTTGATTTTACTGCAGCATTCTTTAAAAAAGTGCAATCATAAGATGCACTGATTTTTATTTTACTGCAGTATTGTTATAAAACGTGCAATCATAAGATGCACTGATTTTGATTTTACTGCAGTATTGTTATAAAACGTGAAATTATAAGATGCACGTATTTTGATTTTACTGCAGTATTTTATCACTTAATTTAAAAAATAATAAATTGAGTGAATATTTTAAAGTAATTTTTAACATGAATTAATAAATTCTTAATAAATTTAATAAAATAACCAATTTAATTTTAAAATAAATGACAAATTTTGTTTGAAAAAGTTTAATTTGTATACTTACACCAAGAACAAAGTTAAGCATACAGTAGTCAACTCTCCTCAAAAGTCAGTCATTTTTCTAGTCTCTTCAAGTGATATTTTCTTACAATTATTTATACTTATTTGTTTTGTGTTTAATTTACTAAGTTGTTTTTCAAAATTCGAACTTTAGCTGCAATATTTAAAGAGGTTTACGAAGAACTTTTATTGTCCTTTACTTTTTCTGTTATTTTACTATGGTGTATTAATTTAAGAACATTATTTTACATGCGTCCACTTTCTCCAGGCATTGCACGAATATTAAAAACAAATATCAACAAATCAGTTAAAATATAAGAGAAATAGGTCCACTCAAGTGACTGATTCCCTCCCATTATATGGGCTGCCTAATACAACCAAACAACAATTTAAAATAAAAACATTCTATATTTTGTATAAATCTTACTGCTTTTTTTGCTATTCTTTTGCCAATATTTGGAGAAATAAGATTTCAAATTCAATTTACGTGACTAAAATAGAATTTAATCATGATTTGTTAGTTAAACATGTTTGAACAGTAAGAAAATGTTTCGAAATTCTATTAGATGAGAATTCATAATTTGTATTATTCGGATTACTATTCTCTAACATCCTTTAGGTGCATATTTTCAAACTTGGAAATCTTTATGTCGAACCTGGAAACGTATATAGAAACTTCAAACTAACCCTTTAGGTAATTTATGGGTGTAGTTTGTTCTCGTTCCGTCAGCCATAACCCAGTAAAAGTGTTAATTCATTATTATTTTATTCTTAAATATTAGCGCCTGTAGTACGGACTGAACCTTAAACCTCAGGATAAAAGCGTGTATTAACAATCAGTTCGAAGGGAGAGTATTCTTAGGATTCAAGGTTAAATTATTTCTTTTAACTAACAATAATAACTGATAATAACATAATAATTAATTAAGTAGAACTTCTACCGGGTCAGAGCTGACGGAAATAAAAACAATCTTCCCCCGTGGATTAAAGAAAGGGTTTAGTTACAAATTCAGTCCAGTTTCCTAAGGTCGACAATTAGGTTCTAGTTAACGAATTCGAAAATATATTGTACTTAAAGAATGTCGCGGTTATGACGGTCGAAACGTTGTGAAAATAAAGACCAAGATAATAATAATAGTCCGAATAAGCAAAATAAAAATAAATAAATCATTATTAAAAAAAGAATAGTTGTTTTAATGAGTAAAAAGTAAAATCGGTAACTGTGTAGATTGAATCTTCAGCTAAATATCCACCCTAAAAATTAGATTCTACTTTTTGTATATGGTTACGTGTGAACATAAAAAAACTTATTTCAGAATTTAGAGTGGTGATCACTTTCGAATATGAATTAAACGTAAAATGATCCCCAATTTTAAGACCATTCAAACTTTTTAGGATAATTAATTCAATCGTTTTAACATTAATCTTAAGTCCAAGTGACAAAGTTGTAAAACCACACGTAATCTCCTGAAAAAATTATAAAACCCCTAAAAATGTATTTCTCATAAAAAAAGATTAACTGTCCTTATAAAGCCCAGAAGTGATGGATCATTTTATGTTAAATTCATATGTGAAACTGATTCCCCTCTCTAAATTCTAAAGGATATTTTTTTCTTGCCATGTTTTTGAGTGTTCATACGTAATCACCTATAGAAAGTAGAATCTAACTTTGGGAGAGCTGGTGGAGCTGTTAATCTACAATAATACTGTAAAAATCGAATTTTAAAGCAAACGTCTTAAAAAACAAAATAAAAAAATTACATTATTGTTCGATTTGAAAACAAAAAGTGTTGAAAGATAAATTATTTCAACATATTGACTTTGATCTAGTCAATATGTTGAAATAATTTATCTTTTTCTTTTTACCTCGTCTCATATTCCGAGTAGAATTTGTTTAAAAAATCTTGACGACAGTTTTATGTATAAATTATGCGTAACTTTTTTATATGTTTCTTTTACTTTTGCACAATATAAAAACAATTGGTGAAACTTTTCTGAAGCAGCAACCACATCACTCGTAGCCACAAGCTGACACTGATCGTAATGTTGCAATGAAATGGATTAAAAATGAAAGAATGCTATTCTGTTATTCGTTAATTTACCGTGATTATTTTATTGTCTTTATATAGAAATTAAATAATCACCACAAATAGTTTTACTAAAATTCTTCTATCTTTTTTTCTTGCTGATATTTTTGAATTCTGAATGCATGTTTCATTTAAGCTCAAATAAAATACAGTTCTCATTAAAAATAAAAAGATCAATTGATTTAAAGATAATCCGAAGCGTTAGGGAATTGTCTTTAAATAACATTTTACCTTACATCTTTTCGGTACGAATTTTTGTAGAATATGATCAACACCATAAGGTTTTTCATGTATTACTCTATCTTTTAAGTTTTAATAGAGTATAGTTTGCTTTTAAAATAAGGACAACATTCTGAGTCAAAGATGGTTTTTGCGGGTGTTAATGGCATGGATTTACATTAGATTTCAACTTGTCACTTTTTTACTACAAATCTTTGTAGAATGCTACCAACATTATTAGATTCGTCAAACATTTTTCTACCCTACAACATAAAGATAAATATAAATTGCTTCAAATAAATAAAAGAAAAAATAAGTTGTGCGTTACTCTTTTTTAGTCTTTTTATACTAGACTACATTTCAATAGTTTTATATAAAAATGTAGCTCTCATAGAGTTGGACAAAATGCAAAAAAATAATAAAATTTAATGCAAAACTACGTTGATGACAAAAATGTGAATGTGTCGCCAGTGACCAAAATGGAGGTTTTTGAATACCATACGCCTACTTTCGTAGGTGTATGATATATATATATATATATATATATATATATATATATATATATATATATATATGTATATATATTTACATACACATATATATATATATATATATATATATATATATATATATATATTTACATACACATACATATATATATAAATTAATATATATATATTTACATACACACATATATATAAATTAATATATATATATATATATTAATTTATATATATATATATATATAAATTAATATATATATTTACATACACACATATACATATATATATATATATATATATATATATATATATATATATGTGTGTGTACATACACACACATATTTATATATATAGTATAATTTTTTATTTACACAAATATTATTGGTTACATATGTGCATATTTGTGTCGGTTGTACACTTTACAAAGAGTCCACTTCTACAGACAAAAATGACAAAGAACTCAAATGAATTTGGAAAACTTTTTTATTAAGTAAATCTTTTTGGGAGGTGTGGATATGTTTATAATTTTCACAACTCAATCTCAGCATCTGATTGCATTCTTTACTTCTTAACTCTTTCCATTAGTTTCCATCTTTTTTATTATTGTTATTACCTTTATTTTTCGTTCTTGAACAACCGTTCCTTCCATTACTTTCTTTTTTATTACCCACTAAGCTTGGATTCCTATCTGATCCATTTGCCAATTCCAATTTTTAATCTATATACGTACATTTTAACGCAAAATATCTCATCATATATATATATATATATATATATATATATATATATATATATATATATATATATATATACCTAGACAAAAATACAGACATATCAATATAACTCTTATCTCCATATAAAATAAACACGGGCGCACAAATCTTAAGATAAAAAGTACACATATAGACACATACATATATATATATATATATATATATATATATATATATATATATATATATATATATATACATATATATATATATGTATATATATACATATATATATATTAAATAAAACAAACAGAAATATATACGCATATATCCACACAAAAAAGCGCATATATATATATATATATATATATATATATATATATATATATATATATATATATATATATATATATATATATAACATACATGTAACTACATGCGCATACATAACTAGAAGCCAGATACATACATCTAGATTTAAAAGCACAGGTTTACTAACAAAAATGCATACATACATACACACATTGCCAATCGATACATATACATTTCCACGAATTAGTTCAGCATAATATATTACAATATATATATAAATATATGCAATTCTTTTAGTCATTATCTTAACCGCTTTTGAATTAACTCATTATAAAAATGTGTGCAGACTTACATTCATGCATATGCATCACTTAGATCGTACCTCCATCCATACCTACTCACATATATACATACATGTGTAAATGCTTGTACTACTAATAATTTACTCATACTCTCACATACTGGTATACCATATACATATGTATATATAAACACCCACACTCATATATGGTCATGTACATATAGCACATATATAACTACACACAGTGACATATAAATATGCCCATTAACCTACGCATACGTACACACAAAATAAATATAAAAATAAAGATATAAAACTTTTACCCCTGTATAAATCTAACCGTACATGTAATATATAAGTTCAAGTATCTATATACATACGTACGCATATATCTGGTTGGCCTACATTTATTCACAATAATATACATACACGCATGCATACATACATATATACATGTATGAATATATATATATATACATATATATACATATATATATACATACACACAAATTCAAATAGACATACCCACACATACACGCACATATACACATGTACATACATACACACACATACATATATATATATTATTTATACATACCGTTCTATATATATACACATACACATACGCATACTGACACATACATACATGTATATACATATACACCATTACAGATAAATGCACATAAACATACACACATTACATAAAACTACACAAAATCAGCATATATGCACGCAGATACATACACACACATACACATGTGTATACAGATATGTGTATACATGCACACACATACATATGTGCAGAAATATCCATATTTCTATAATTTAAACTAAAGTGCTTATATCATTAGTGATGCGTTTATCTATCTCTGTTCAGTTTTCTTACATTTATACCGGCTCTAGTATTAATACAAGGAACTTACAAGCCAAGTACCACAAAAGCAAGCAATCCAATTAAGTATACGTATGTAATGATAAGAGTTAATACTATATATAAACAAGTGATAAGTATGAGGAAGAATTAAAATCGTATTATAGGGTGAGGTGTAGTGCTTTTGGATAATAAAAATCACTTAAGTGCAAAAATATAAAGGCATCAGAACTTAAATCACAAAAATAAAATAAGGAAATTTAAAAAAATTAGGATAAAAATAAAACAGTAGTAAAGACAAAAATAGAAATAAAGAAAAATTTAAAATTAAATATTGAGTAGACTGTGCATGAAGAATGACGTAAATGTCAAAAAATTAAAATAATAATTAAATTAGAACGTGACGTAATAGTAGATATTCGACATCATTATTTGTAAGTCTGCTTAGTATTTGTTTCTTGAAATGTTTGCAGTTTAAACTCGTTTCTTGTCTTGCGTTAAGTAATTTTTCCCTGTCTTTAAATTTTACAATTTCAAGTTTCTCACCTAGGTATAAGAAACGGGGTTACTTGAGTGATCTACATGTTTTAGTTTTTCTTATTATGTTCCATCTAATTATTTTATTTCATCTATCCATATCCAGAAATTTCGGGACAACGTATTTAATACCTATCCTTAAAACTACTTGATGGGCTTCTTATATTGAACTTATTTTCGTCTGTATTTTCAGCACTGTCGATGTTAGAACAATATATGACTCATGCGGTGACGCAATTTTTTTGTAGGGGCATTCACACTGTCTCTTACAATTACAATTGTTAGTGGTCTAATTACTGTCAATGTGATTATTTGTGTCATTCTTTTTAAGTATATTATCGTTCTGTGTTTGAATTATTCTTTTTAGGTTATCTGTGCCCCTATATCTTATTAAATAGCTTATGCAGTGCATTACCAGGTGGGAAGTGTTCGTTTATAAGTGGGAGGAATTTGTTACAATTTTTTGTTTTTAAAATCATATTAAATGGGGGTGTAAACCAGATTATTTTCTGGCCTCAATTTCTAGAGTTGTTCGCATTTGTTTTTATATTCATATATTTTATATCAGCATTTATGTACCTGCTATTCTTTAAAGCAGTGTTCTAAATGTTCTTATAGTTGTTAAACGCTGTTCGTCTAATGAGTTATTACTAATTCTATTTTCTACTGACTTGGGTATGTGGTTAATTATTGAAGGAGGGTGGTTTGATTGTGGATGTACGTATATGAGGCTGGAGTTTTCTTTCATGAAAGGTTTATAGTTGTTATCAGTTAGATTAAATGTAACATTAATGAGGTTAACTTGTTTGACGTTGCTAATAATTTCAACCTTAAGCCCTTGTTTTTTTTTTCTTTTCCTTATGAATTATTAATCTGATTTTGTCGCATTCTGCGCTAGTAGATTCTCTGACTATCATTACACCGTAATATCTATATAAACCTATATCTTCTACATCTATGTTATTATTCATGGTAACATTTCTTAATATATATAGACCTACTAGATTAGGTACCTCGCGGTGTCTAGCGATCCCATAAAAACATCGAAAGATCCGTTTTCTCTGTTTTGACTCCATTGCTCGCTGTCGCTAATGAGAACTGTTGTACTGCAGTCTTGTATAATATTGATATCTTTTACCGAGATATCTGTGGAATCCTTCGAAAACTCAATTGCATGTTCAAAGAGGACTTTAGTAATGGACGGGTTATATTCAATGATGTCGAATTTGATAAAGATACATCTACTCTTGCCGTTAATCTCTGAAACCAATGTATAGTATTCATGGTGTTTATCTATTGGTTTTCTTTATATTTTTGCTTGAATTTGATACTTTCTAAAATTCTATTACTAATCTTTTCAATTTCTGGTCGGGTTAAGTTGATCAGTCTAGTTGATGGTGTCGTGTTAAAATATGGCTTGTGATTCCTTAGTTGTTCTACTCCTTCGCTAATTCTTAACTCCTCGGTAATCCTTCCACATTCTGTATTGATGATATCTACTAAGTTGGTATTGTTTGCCTTCCGGTTGTTCTTGGTTAAGTTTTTGTTTATTAAGCTTTTGTATTCCTGTTTCTTGAGTTTATAGAAGTTTCTTGTTTTTCAGCTTTAACTAGGATCTTCTTGGATGTATTTATGTATTTGACTATACCGTCTAGGTTTTTATGAAATTGTTTTTGTGTTTGTGGAATGTTACATTTTTACTAGGCCTTGTATATCACTCTTAAACTGCTCTAGTTTCTTAATTGGAGGAGCTGGTTTCATACTTTTGAAACCATAGTTTTCCTTAGTGCTAGTAGTTTCCTTATTTTGCAGGAAGTAGTGCGTTTTCCATCTCATTTTCTGATTAATTCCTTTGTTTTCATTATAAAACACAGAAGATAATACTTTTTGTTTGTTGTAGGTATGTTCCTGAGGGATGTTTCGAAGTTAATCTACATGTTTATGTTTAATAATCCACCTTGTAGAGTGGTCGACAGTAATGGAGCTTTATATGGTGTACGTATTGTATTAGTTTCTGTGGATGTAAATCCGTTGAAACTCCAGTGTTTATAAAAGGTGCTCAATAACACGTAGAGCTGTTCTTAATTTAAAATTCTGATGTCTTTATATTTTTGCACTTAAGTAATCTATATTATCCTAAATCACTACATCTCACTCTATAATGATATCATTTTAGTTCTTCCTCATACTTATCACGTGTTTATATATAGTATTAACTCTTACCATTACACACGCTGTACTTAATTGGGTTGCTTGCCTTTGTGGGACTTACCTTGTAAGTTGCTTGTATTAATACTAGAGCCGGTATAAATACAAGCAAATTGAACAGAGATTGATAAAAGCATTACTCAATGATATAAGCACTTTAGTTTAAATTATAGAAATATGGATAATTGTGTACATATGTATGTGTGTGCATGCACACACATGTCTATATACACATGTGTATGTATGTGTATGTATCTGCGTGCATATATTTTGATTTTGTGTAGTTTTATATTATATGTATATAAATGTATGTATGTATGTGTATGTGTGTATGTGTATATATGTATATATAACAGTATGTATATATGTGTATATGTTGTGGTGTATATGTATGTATGTGTGTGTCTAAATATGTATATGTGCATATATGTGTGTATGTATGAGTATGTGTATGTGTGTGTATCTATACATATATTTATGTATATATGTATATATATATATGACTATATTCATAAACATGTATATGTATATATGTATGCATGCATGTATGTGTATCATGGTGAATTAATGTAGGCAAATAAGGTATAAATGGGTCCAGATATATGCGTACGTATGTATATAGACACTTGGACTAATATCTTATATGTATGGGTATGTTTATACAGGAGTAAATTTGTATATCCTTATTTTTATATTTATTTCGTGTGTACGTATGTGTAGGTTAATGTGCATATTTATATGTCACTGTGTATAGTTATGTATGTGCTGTATGTACATGTCCATATATGATGGTTGGTGTTTTGATATATACATATATATGTGATATACCAGTATGTGGGAGTATAAGTTAAATATTAGTAATACAAGCATTTACACATGTGTGTATATATGTGAGTAGGTATGGGTGGAGGTACATTCTATAGTGATGCATATACACGAATGCAAGTCTGCACACGTGTTTATAACGAGTTAATTCAAAATCTATTAGAATAAGGACTAAAAGAAGTACATATATTTATATATATTGTAATATATTACGCTAAACAAATCCGTAGAAAAGTATATGTATCCATTGGCAATGTGTGAATGTATGTATATGTGTTAGTAGATGTGTATTTTTGAATCTATATGTATGGATGTGTCTATCTATGTTTGCATGTATTCGTGTTTATATGTATGTTTATATGTGTATATATATATGTATATGTGCATATGCATGTATATATATGTGTATAACTATGTATTTGTATATGCCTATATATTTGTGTTTATCTTATGTTATGTATGTATATATATATATATATATATATATGTACTTGTGTATATCTTATCTTATGTATGTATATATATATATGTACGTGTGTATCTTAAGATTTGTGCACCCGTGTTTATTTTATATGGAGATCAGAGTATGTTGATATTGATATGTCTGTATTCTGGTCTATGTATATATTTGTGTATATATTTGATGAGATATTTGTGCGTTGTAGATTAAAACTTTGAATTGTTAAATCATAAGAAAAGAATCCAAGCTTAGTCTGTAATAAAAAAGAAAGAAATTAAGGGAATGGTAGTTAAAAGACGAATGATGAAGGTAATAAAACTAATAAAAAAAATAAAAACTAATTGAAAGAGTTACTCTATAAATAATGTAATCAGATGCTGAGCTGTACCAGTGAAAATTATAAATATATCCCATCCCCCAAAAAGATTTATTTAATAGGATTTTTTTCCAAATTTGTCTCAGTTCTTTGTCTCATTTGGTTAGTAGAGGTGGACTCTCTGTGAAGTGTACAACCGAAACATGTATGCACATATGTAACCATTAATGTTTGTATAAATAAAATATTATACTAAAGAACAACTCTACTTGTTATCGAGCACTTTGTATAAACACCGCAGTTTCAACGGATTTACATCTACTTAAAGTAATACAATACATGTACTAATATATATATATATATATATTTATATATATATATACTAGCAAAAACTATCTGCCCCCCAGGCTGCAATAAATTAAACTTGCCGCAGCCTTATCGACAGACAAACAAAGAAACAATGTTCTTTTCACATTTTGATACTTTGAAGAAAAACAACACAATGATTAGTGTCAAGGTGTTATTTGATATATTCCAATGTTGAGGTTCGATTTTGTTTCAGAGTAAAAATAATTGGCTATATTAGAAATAGAATGAACAGAAAATTCGGAACGATTGTCAAGAATAACTAACAAATAACAGGTGTGAAAAATACACCAAATAATCAACAAATAACTGTTACCAAAGGCAATAAAGGTATTTATTTACCTACCTGCCTATTTTTTTTAGTTTTACAGTATTTTAAAGCGTTTTGATTACATTTTAATAATTCGTGCAAATCCCGTAGCGTTACAGTTCTATAGCGTAAGTGAATGTCCCCTGAGGTGTTTTTTTTTCTAAACAAATAATTGTTCGAAACGCCTAAAAAATTACTTTTCCACCTAGTTGAAAAGAGAAAAATAGAAAAGCTCCCAGACTTCGTAGACGGTCGGCGAACAAATGTCAGTGTTCCGTCTAACGTAATTTATTTGACGATTTGTAAAATTAAAAGAATTTACGCAGATAGGTAGAAAAGTTTCTGTTATGCCTTTGGTAAGTTATTTGTTGACTATTTGTTTTTTGCGCATCTTTTTCTATTGAACTTCTGGTTGTGTTGGTCTTTTCAACCTTTCTATATACGGGATCTCTATCTTTATTTTGATCGCTCTGTGTATTCTTTAGGTGCATTTCCAGTTCTTTTCTTCGGTATTCAAACTCCTCACACTTATTCTCCGTAAAGAGTCCTTTTGCAAACTTATATGAATTTTTCACAGTGTTTTCCTTACAACTTTCCCTCTTCTGCTTCCGGTGAACTCTTCTTACTTTCCTCATTTCATCCTGTAACCTTCTCGTAATATCTTCATATAGCTTTTCTCATCCATCTTTCTTTATTACTACTGAACGTAACCATCTTGTCCGCAGATTCTGTTTCTTTCGCTTCAGATCGGCAATTTATCTTCTTTTCTAGAGCGTTTTAGATTCTAATATCTTTCAATTCTTTCTTATTTACCAACCAAAATCTCTCTTTTCCTTTCTCGCAGATCATCTCTGATAACTCTTCTGTATGTTCAACCCCAAAACGGCAAATGTCCATTGAAGGGAAATGGGCTACTTTTATAGGAACCATATTTATATATGAGAAAGCTGTGTGGGTAGTTTGACAGCAAGATGATTATTCGTATTACGTTTAAATTTCCACATGTTGGTACGGTGAAGAAAAAGGGAGCAGGGAGAGAATTCCAAAGACGAACGCTCCGAGGAAAAAGGTTATTAGAGAAGAGAATCTTAGGTGTCTATGGACCGCTACAGTGTAGCGGTGGGATCGGTAGAATTTTTCTTTACGGGGTACACGTGTAGAAAGTTACCGACGACATTCCTTAACAGTACTTGGAAAACAATCACAGGTATAGATAACTGAGACGATGCGACAGGGGATAGAACTTAGCAAACATTACGGGGCCTACTATGGTTAAAGAGTCTTGTTGGACCCTGTTCAAGAGGAGGTAACTAGCTATTGGTACACCAGCCTAGATGTTGTAACAATAGAGAGAGGGGAGAGAGAGAAAGAGTGATAAGTGTGCGTAATAAACGAATGCTTATTAGCAATAAAGAAATATACATGATTGCTTGAAAAAGGATGATGTAAAGGATAGAAGCTAGCTTATTGACATCTTTAGTGATAGACTAGACGATCCGTGATTCGTTGGATCATACATCCAACGGGTCATGGAGACGAGGCTTTGACGACGGGTATTCTACACATTATTAGTAGTAATGGTAGTGGTATTAGTAGTAGAAGTAGTAGTGGTAGCAGTAGTAGGAGCAGTAGTGTACAATTAATCGTGTACAAAAAAAGTAAAATTAAAAATATATAAAAATGCCAACATTGTTAGCAGAAAATATCAGATATTATTTCCGTCGTATGCAGAAAGTTAGACACAAAGTCAGATGAGGTTTTTAAAAGTCACAACATTATGAGAAGTCCGGTTTGGCTTACAGAAATACCTTTATAGATATATTGGCATTCCCCGGTAGGACCGCCTAAAGCCATTAGCAATAAACAAACTCCTTATGAAAGAAAGTAATTTCTAGAAGAGTAAAGATGCAATGACTGAACAGAAGCATAACTCAGTCCGACATTACAAAATGACTAATTTCCATCAGATGGTTTAATGCCCTTGAAATACTTACATTAAGTGACTTCGATATTTTATGACATTTTGATGCGCGTTTTTATAAAACAATTATTTTCAAACCTGTATTATCAAGAGTGCATGATCGTCTTCTACTTTCTTTATCTTCAATTACCACTACGGAATTTCTAAGACTTCGTTCTGTGGCCTTTATAACGTAAAAGCCTAAGCGATCGAACGTAACTTCATGCAGTTTCGAGCAGGCAAGACATGCGGCGATGTCAGGCTGTCGATAATGAATAAAAGTTTATTTTCAAGAGTTTTATAAAACTTTAAAAATTGCATTGAACAAGAAAAGAAAAGAACACCATCCGATGTATACCAAAACTGAACTATATTCAGTACTAATTAAAATAAAACAAGCATCAATTCTAAATAGATAGTTCAGTTTTTTTGTTTTTGCTGAAGTAAAGTACATCAACATCGCGTTGTAACATGGATTTTAAAGGCTAAGCTTCGTTTATTATTGTCAACAATCTGTAACTAATTGTCGTTACCGAAATTATAAAAATAAAAACATATAAAGCCAAGCAATTGCTATTATTATTGTTTAAGTTACAATACCACCCTATTTGTTGTGCAGAAAATATTTTTGGCTCCGATGTATGTAACTATGTGTATGTTTTAGTGGAATACCATAAGATACTGCAATTATGAATTCAGGGACAAACACACTAGAATTAATTAAACAAACAAACGATTAATAATTGTATTAAATAAAAATAAACGATAATTATAAACTGATTAAATGATTAATTTTTTAAAATGTTAAACATGTTGATAGCAAAATTCAAAACTATGTGGAAATAAATATATACACAACGTTTTTTTACACATGATGGCATAGTCGTTTTTATGGAAATATGTTGGTGTTTCTTGGAATTTGAATTAGGGGCTTGACATATTAACTCATTGACATCATTAAAAACAGGATATTTGGTTTAATTGTAAGGGACCGTTCTATTTTATTATCCATTTTACTTGGTTTTAATTGTACCGTTTGTCTAGAAATTTAGTAATTTTAAAGTGTTTAGATATAAGTTTAATTCAATGTTTTAATCGCTTGTTTTAATAGCATAAACGTCGATTGTTCAATGCAAGGTGTACTCGGTAAAAATAAAAATATATTTATTATTCTTTCCGTAAGGCAAGGCTTTTCAAAGATTAAAATCTTATCATAAGAGGAATTACATAGATAGATGAGTTGGCAGTGGAAAAGCCAAACTTCTAAATTTGAAAAAAAATATTAAGTAATGGAGAGTGAGAAAGATTTATGATAGCTGCAGCAGCTAAAAGCAAAAATATCATTCACTCTAAAAATGAACTCATCTCAAATTACAGGCACAAGCGAACATTCAAATACATCAAGTTCATTACTCCTTCTGACACCCCTCCCCCTAGTGAACAACCCCCTCTCTAACATTAGACTAATTAGGTTAATTTTTAATTCTTAACTTTTCCAACCTTACAAATAAATATCTCAATAACATAACGTATCCTCCCATATACACCTAATAACTATATTCACCTATAGCACTTAATGTAAATCGAGAACTAATATTATTCTCCTCCACTCTACGAATCCTTAACAGCTTTTATTTCAACATTATAATTCCTATTCCTCTTATTTTCATTTATTTGCCAACCCTCGCACACACTCATCCATTGCTTTTTTTTATATCTCCCTTGTATTCGGTCCATCGACTCTGTATACGCTTCGCTCTACCAACAATATTTTTCTCGTAGATTCCATTTCTCACATTTAAACTACGCTCCCTGGTTACACCTGAAATGGTCAATTTGCTCCTCCTAAAAATCTATTTATAATTTCAATACACTAGTGCTTCACGTAAGTGTACAAAATTCAACCCAACCCTACCCCATAATCCTTGTACTAGAAATCAATTGTTGCAAGCAGACTAACGATGTTCTCAATCCTAATTTTAGTTATACATTAAAGTTTCTTATTTAGTCATGCATTTAATATTTAACTGACTGGGATTTCTTTAAAGTCCTAATACATTTAACTCTGAAACACTAGTTTTTGTCCGAATTATCATTGGATTAACTTCACTCTTTAACTTTTTCTATGCTGCCTTCACGAAAACCCTTCTTTGCCATCTGTAATTTACCTTTCACTTGACACTTCATCTACGAACATTTACCATCTAGACAAAGTCCATATCTTTTTACACGCACTTTCTCACTCTCCATTACTTAATATTTTTTTCAAATTTAGAATTTTGGCTTTTCCACTGCCAACTTATATATCTATGTAATTCCTCTGATGATAAGATTTTAAGTACACCTTGCATTGAACAATCGAAGTCGAAATAAATTTGTCATTCGTACATATTAATCCTTCTTCTTTCATCTATCTTTATAATTGCTCTATCTCGTATATTGAGCTTAAACCATTTCACCATAGGTTCTATCTACTAAAAGCATACTGTTAGTTCCATATATATATATATATATATATATATATATATATATATATATATATATATATATATATAAAATGTTTATCGAATTCGTTTATTGAACCAAATTCGAAGGTATTAGGGTTTACAATGACAATAAATAATAAATACACACACGCACTAAATACAACATAAACATTAAACACACACAACAACAGAATAAACAAAGAAAGTCCAACGGAGAAAAAATACTGTGAGATATAAGAAAAACAATGTCACTTATATAATGTTTATTATATTCGCCGATTCGCGAAAATTTGACGCAATTACGGTTTCCAATAATAATAAACGTCAACATAAGACACGTTTCATACAGAGGAAGGCAGCCTCTACTCACCGTTTGGCACAGGTTCTAATCATTTTCCTCATTTTTCCAGCCACCGGGACTAAATCACCAAGCTATTAAAATGATGAATTATTCATTGTGTCAACACAAAAACAATCTTCTCGAATTCGCGTCAAGCAACGGATATGGGTATTGTTTGAATTAAATTGTGTATCTCGCAGCCGTTTCTCTTTGTATTATATTTGTGCAGGCGTGGGTTCAAATTTATATTTTCATTAAAAACTAATAATCTCGATTTTTTGTCAAGCGCCGAATACTATTAACATGTTGTATGTGTGTGTTTGTGTGTGCTGTGCTTGTTTTGAGTATATGTATGTTCTTATGAGTGTGCTTAAATATTTTATGTGTGCGTTGTTTGCGTATTCGTGCGCTGTCTTTATATCTGTGTCTGTGATTATGTTCTCTGTGTGTTTTGTCTTTTTCTGTGTTCATATATGATCGATTGATTTTGATATGTGTGCTATGCGCCGTGTGCATGCTTGTGTTTGTGTGTTTATAAGTGTGCTATGCGTGAGTATTATCTGTGCTTGTTTTTTAATGTTCCTATCTTATTCACGTTTGGAGGGAAAGCAGAAAATCTCCAGAAATTCCTTAAGTGTGAAACAGGCTAAAAAAACGGTGAAACGTCAAATGGTGTCATTGAACACAAATAAGAAACCAGAAAATAGCGAAGTGTAACAGCCGACTGAAATAAACACATGATAAACTTTCCCTTATTTTTTCTAGTTTTTGGTCGACCAGAATTCTCTAGTCAAGGATGCTGACCATGCACTCACACACCTATTAGCCTTACATGAAATGTAACAAGTTAAATATATATGCTGAACAAAAAGATCCTTCTATTCTTTGACTACGTAAATCAGGGGTGGGCAAACTTTTCAGAGCAAAGGCCACATTAAAAAAAAAATTACTGGGCCGCATAGTATATTTTCCAATATAAATGATATCTGAAATAATCGAAATATATGGATTGCAAAGCGAAAATGCAATCATTTTTCATTTACTAGCATTTTGAAGGGCTGCATGAATTACATTGCCGGGCCGCATGCGGCCCGCGGGCCGTAGTTTGCCCACCCCTGACGTAAATCGTCTGACTGAATCGAAAAATGTGTCCTGGCCGGCGGAAGATATCTGTTCAGTTCGCACACAAATCAAAAGGTAAAGATACACATGTTGTTCCCACTAGTTGGCACATACTGTCTCAGAATATGCAATCGGATAAGCCTGGTTCAAATTCCATTGCATCCATTAACATTGCAATACAATTGGAAAAGTTTCCAAGCCAGGTTCAAATTCCATTGCATCCATTAACATTGTAATACAATTGGAAAAGTTTCTAACGCCCTAATCCAGTTATAGGAAAAAGAGAAACTAGTTTTCAGCGAATCGTTTAAAACAGATTGTTTCTTACATATATTATGTGTAAGTATTACTAACAGATTCTACTATGTATCTATCACCGTTAAGTACAATGAATTTTGCCTCAGTTTAAATATAACTTTATTAGTCTTCAAAAAAGTGTATATTTTTCTATATTAAAAAATTCCCCACATAATAACATCAAAATCGACAGACGTTGCCTACGCAAAGAGCTAGATAACAATATAAAAATTGAATCGCATTCATTATTCATTATATAAGCGTAATACGACGAAACAATCCTCTCTCGATGATTATATTTGCTTTCCGGTTGTCTTACTGTTAATAGAATCCGAGTGGATGGTGGAAATATTTTGATATTTTGTGTGAAACGATATTTGTTTAAAAAAGAAACGTTCATTCCATTTACAGAAAAACTTGTGGAAGATTTACAATAAGAGTATGTGGAAGATTTACCGAAAAATAAAGAGATAAGTAAACATAAAGAGATGGGTAAAAATAAAGGGATGAGTAAAAATAAAGGGATGAGTAAAAATAAAAGGATGAGTAAAAATAAAGAGATGAGTAAAAATAAAGAGATGAGTAAAAATAAAGGGATAAGTAAAAAGAAATGGAAAAGTATAAATAAAGAGATAAGTAAAAATAAAAAGATAAGTCAAAATAAAGGGATAAGTAAAAATAAAGAGATGAGTAAAAATAAAGAGATAAGTAAAAATAAAGAGATGAGTAAAATAAAGAGATATGTAAAAATAAAGAGATGAGTAAAAATAAAGAGATGGGTAAAAATAAAGGGATAAGTAAAAATAAAGAGATGAGTAAAAATAAAGAGATGAGTAAAAATAAAGGAATAAGTAAAAATAAAGGGATAAGTAAAAAGAAAGGGATAAGTATAAATAAAGAGATAAGTAAAAATAAAGGGATAAGTAAAAATAAAGGGATAAGTAAAAATAAAAAGATGAGTAAAAATAAAGAGATAAGTAAAAATAAAGAGATGAGTAAAAATAAAGAGATGAGTAAAAATAAAGGGATAAGTAAAAATAAAGAGATGAGTAAAATAAAGAGATATGTAAAAATAAAGAAATGAGTAAAAATAAAGAGATGGGTAAAAATAAAGGGATACGTAAAAATAAAGAGATGAGTAAAAAATAAAGAGATGAGAAAAAATAAAGAGATGAGTAAAAATAAAGAGATGAGTAAAAATAAAGAGATAAGTAAAAATAAAGAGATGAGTAAAAATAAACAGATAAGTAAAAATAAAGGGATAAGTAAAAATAAAGAGATGAGTTAAAATAAAGAGATAAGTAAAAATAAACAGATGAGTAAAAATAAACAGATAAGTAAAAATAAAGGGATAAGTAAAAATAAAGAGATGAGTAAAAATAAAGAGATGAGTAAAAATAAAGAGATGAGTAAAAATAAATGGATAAGTACAAATAAAGGGATAAGTAAAAATAAAGAGATAAGTTAAAATAAAGGGATAAGTAAAAATAAAGATATAAGTAAAAATAAAAGGGGTAAGTAAAAATAATAAATAAGTAAAAATAAAGGGTAAGTAAAAATAAAAATAAGTAAAAATAAAGGGATAAGTAAAAATAAACAATAAGTAAAAATAAAAGGAATCAGTAAAAAATAAATAAATTAATAAAAATAAAGGGATAAGTAAAACATAAATAAATTAATAAAAATAATGGGATAAGTAAAAAATAAAGGGATAAATTAAAAATTAATAAATTAATTAAAATAAAGGGATAAGTAAAAATAAATAAATTAATAAAAATAAAGGGATAAGTAAAAATAAAGAATAAGTAAAAATAAAGGGATAAGTAAAAATAAAGAATAAGTAAAACATAAAGGGATCAGTAAAAAAATAAATAAATTTATAAAAATAAAGGGATAAGTAAAAATAAATAAATTAATAAAAATAATGGGATAAGTAAAAATAAAGGGTAAAATAAAAATAAATTAATTAATAAAAATAAAGGGATAATTAAAAATAAATAAATTAATAAAAATAAAGGGATAAGTAAAAATAAATAAATTAATAAAAATAAAGGGATAAGTAAAAATAAAGAATAAGTAAAAATAAAGGGATAAGTAAAAATAAATAAATTAATAAAAATAAAGGGATAAGTAACAATAAATAAATTAATAAAAATAAAGGGATAAGTAAAAATAAAGGGAAAAATAAAAAATAAATTGATTAGTAAAAATGAACAGATCAGTAAAATAAATAAATAAATAAGTTGCTGAATAAAAATATCGCATACATTATTTTCAATTATTTGTCTTTGTTTCTCTTCTTTACGGCATAAACATATTATAATTTCTCTTTCTTTCGTGGTTTCCGAAATGGTTTTGTGGTTACATCGCTGACTACTGTACTAGCAGTTTTGTTTCGAATCTCAGCTTGAGACATTTACCATATCTCGCTACACTGAGAAGCAGTGAAATGGCGAAACTACTCTCTTAGAATTACTATATACATATGTGTATATATATATATGCATATATATATATATATATATATATATATATATATACATATATATATATATATATATATATATATATATATATATATATATAATTTAGTACATTATAAAATGTATGACATAAATAATTAAAATGTTTAATTATTTTAATCAACTTCTAAAAATTAACATTTAATAATATCTATCCATATGTACGAGCGTTTCCAACTCTTGTTTGATTATCACTGTTTAAAATAGCATGTAAGTATGACTAGTAAAGCTTGAAAAAACCTTATGATTTTTCTTATTAGTATACAGACGACTATATCAATTAGAATTCAAAAATGTTCCACCAGATGTATTCGCGATCAGTTTGAGAACAAAACACTGACCCGGGAGAGGGACCATATAAAACATGTTTTTCAATAACAAGGATATAGAAAACACATGTAATTCAAATGAAAATCACAAATCTATTCCAACCTAGGGTGAAGTATTGAAGAACATAATCGTTGACTTTATTTATTTTATTGAAAAAAAAGGTCGTCTTACACGCAAACCAGCTAATACGCTTTGAAACTGGTAAGTGTCTGTTTTTGTGTCTATTTTTACGCTTACTTTTCTCTTTGAATGTCTTATTTTCTCATTTTTCACCCCTTCCTTCCTTTTTGCTAACTATATAACTGTTTACTCTGCTTTGCTGAGCACGTATCGCCTTTTCTCCCGTATGGTAGGCGAACCAGCAAATAATTAGGCTGGCAATATAAACTAAGTGTATTTATAAATAATAGATTCTATTAATTATATTTATTTAATTTGTTTCGATAAATTCAATTAAAAAGTAAGTTTTAATAATGCTTACAGAAATTTAATTCAATAAATATTACAATAATCATAATCATAAAATATTATATTAATTTAAAATATCTAAGTGGTAACTAAACTTAGAAGAAAATCATTCTAACAAATTTTCGTCCTTTGACACATTATTTGCGATCTCATTTCTGTATAGATATTTTTTAATGAATATATTTAGCATGTCTAATATTAAAGTTAGAACAAGTAACATAGGTATTCAGGCTGATAAGACCAGTAAATCTGGTTCGTGTACCGTAACTTTTGTAACGCTGTAGAGTGCTTTATTTATTATCTTCTTTAAAGAGGTTCTGTTTTCTGTCAAGATTATCGCTACAGGTCTGTCTGTTTGATTGTATACAACCTAACGTCCACATCACTTGACGAATCGCCAATGTCAGTCATGATATAACGCAGAACAAATTTAATTTTAAAATATATAGGTAAGAGGTCAGGGAAAAGGTGAAAGTCACACTTTTGGCGATAACTTGGATTTTTTTTTCATTGTAGAGATTTACTATTTGGGCTATATTGTAGCCAATGAAGTTCCACATTTTACATTATATTGACCTTGATCGTGACCTTCGAAATTTTGGTCATGGCGGGAATTTTGACAGAATATTAACTTCTAATTTTTTTAAATTCCATGTATGAACCCTAACCCTTTCGATAACAGTAACGACCATGGCAAATTTCAGACTGATCAGATCAATTGTTTTTAGTCATCAACGTTTCCATGTCATAAGCTCGGAAATACAGCATGCAATATGGAGAAGTAAAGCTCAGATTAGACTTTGATCCATCTCTAAGTTGTCAGGTGGAGGTATGCAAACTTATGTTTCTGTTTTGTTTATATTTAACGCTATTTAAACCAACTATTTACTGTGCAAATCTTCGCTCATATAAAGGTTTCGATGATAATCATTTTACGAAAACCTGTATTATGTAATATTAAAACAGCATGTATATAGTGTGCGAGTAAATTTAGTAGGTTTTACCTCGTGCTCAAATACACATAATGGCAACTGTCCTTTATACATTTTTACATCAACACTGCTGTGATGTTGTGATGTTAATACCGCGACAGACTCCATTGAAAACAGACCGTCATTAACACGTATTTTTATCATGCCATCTCCATTATCTATACAAAAATGTTCGTGTTTGGTAATTATCGTTGTTATTGTCACTATTTTAATGCAAATATAATGACACATTACTGAAAGATGAGAAAAAATGTTAAAAATGAAATTAGAAAAAAAAATTAATTAAGAATGAAAACATCTAAGATTAGAATATTTGTTGAAATTTGCGAATAATATCAGAGATTGTTCTACCGTCTGCGAATTTATTGTTTAACCTGCCGGCTACCTATTTTGAAACGATTTAGACGCACACAACTTGGTAAACATCAGCTCCAACTGTCTGGCATTTTATGTATACGGTTGTACTATACAAGAGTCCTACAGAATGTATGATCTCAACTCACTCCACACTGACATTTTTGTACCTCATAGTTTAATGAGATTTGAGATGATGGTTAAATTTCACCAGATAACAGATTCTAAAAACTCAAGATTTCACTGGTTTTTAGACTCTTAACTGCAAAGGATTAGCACGTGTTTAACCTAATCAATGTAGTTAAATAAGCTCCGTTTAAACATAGTTACATCCGCCAAAGAGGTTATGTTTTCGTTCGAATTTGTAACTATGTTTTTTTTTGTGTGTGCAGCCTAGCGTCTACATCGATTGACCAATAGTCACGAAACTTGGTTGACATATCAGTCATGATTTAATTTTGTACGGATTACATTTTGAGATATCGAAGTCAAAGCTTATGGTCAAGTCACAGAAAAAATGAAAGTCATACTGTTGACCATGACCTTGGTTTTGTTCATCGTAGCGACTTGCTAGTTAGCCCATTTTGTAGCAAATAAAATGCCGCCGCTAACATGTATTTGCCCTTCACCTTGAAAAGTTTCGTAAACACTGAGAATGTGACGTAATCACAAGTTCGGATTTTTCCAAACTTGATAGATGGATCTGATGTTCTAATGATGAGCTAAACTGTAGGGTATTAAAACATTTCTCGGCCTATAAGTTCAGTTATGTAATACAGCTTTTTAAATAGCACTAAGTTAAAATATGATCCAGGTATATGACCCCTTACATAGAAATATATTTAAACCATAAGTAAAAATACACATTTATATGAAATTTTAATTTTTTTTTGTAAAATATATTGTTCACCAGGGAAGTGGTGACTCGGTATATCGTGTTCCAATCCTGCCGGTTCCGTTGCATCACTTTTATTAGTAATGTTGTTAACCTTTATGTGGTATACCTTTTACTTATCTTCATCTCACAAGGTAAGATGTGACACAAGGTCGGGAAAGTGGGATTTGAAAAACCAACGCTTGAGAATTTAAGCACTCTGGCCATTAAAAATTGCCTGGGCAGCCCCGTCGGCATTCCCCGGTAGAGGCGCCTCAGGCGATTAACAATAAACTAACCCCTTCTCAAAGGGTGAGAAGGCAAAGCCTGGAAGGGTTTCGCCTCCTAGAACTGCACAGGACAGACCAATAGACCGGCGTAAATCAAGCATCGAAGGGCAGGACAATATGGGTCTATGGGGGGTAAGTATCCATCGGAAACCTATTTGTTTAAAGAATCGGATCAACCAACGAACATCAGAGTCAAACAGCTTAATATACGAATTACGTTTATATTGTATTATTTGGTCTATTGTTCTCATCGGGATGTTATTCTCACAACGCGTCGGCCGATGTAACCTCCGACATTCATGAGCTGCGTCCTTTTGAACTCAAATATCTGTATGGAATTTCGAACGGAACTCTTTATTTAATACACAGGGGTATACACATGGGTAGCCTGCTCTTGTTCCGAGAGCCATGACCGGGTAGAAGTCTTCAGTAAATGTATTCTTTGTATTGCTCGTACTGAGGATTGAAACTTCAACGTCCAGAAGACTATTTAGTACTTATATCTGTTAGGCCACGATTGTCTGCAGACAATTTTAGTATGGATTTTAGAAGCCTTCAATCTATTCTTGTTTTAGATGTTTAGTCTTACTACTCATTCCTACTTATTGCTATATATTATTACTTATTACTATATACATATATATACACATACTATGAATATGTTTTAATCAAATATTTAAGTGGATTTACCTACAGACAACGTTGTTTATCAGTGCATGAAGTAGTGGTTTCAGGCGGTCAGACGGGTTCGAACGCAGTTCGTAGATTCAGAAGAGTATCACGATCCTACGCCCTAATCCATTAAGCCAACGGAAATCGCAAAATACATTACTGAAATTAAGATACATTTAAAGACAGCGGCAGGGTTCAAACGTTCTGACATCAAAGACTGTAAATATGCAGGCGTGTAAGCTTTGCTTTCAATATATATATATATATATATATATATATATATATATATATATGTGTGTGTGTGTGTGTGTGTGTGTATGTGTGTATGTATGTATATTTAATATTTTTCTATTTTAACTGAAGACTTCTACCCGTTAATGGCTGATGGAACGTGAGCAAGCTACCCCTGTGAATTAAATGAAGGGGTATGTTCTGAGAATTTCGTACAGATTCCCGAGTCCGACATAAAAATACCCAAAGGGTTAGGTCGAGAGGTTCCATTAGCCTAAACGCTGTGAGAATAACACGCAAGATGAGTAAAGTAGTCCGAATCATCCAAATAATACGGATGACACAAATATCCTACAGCAACACTTCAAAGAGCATTAATGATTTAGATCTTTCTGATTCTCTCTCTTCCGACCTGGAGCACGCCGTGCAACGGGGAAAAGGTGTTTAGTTACTTTTAATACGTCTAAAACCAAGCTTCTATCAGTTGACCAGAAACGGTCGGATCCCCACTTTGTCCAAATTGAAATGAATGGATCTTGCCTTGAGCAAGCCACTGGCTTTGATAAGCTTCTGGGAGTGACCTTCACTCCAGGCCTGAAATGGAAGACTTACATTAAATCCGTTGCCAAGGTCGCTGGAAAAATAATTAGATCATTCTACCGCTCCGCAAAGTATATCACTCCTGACGCAATCCTCTACCTGTATAAGAATCAAATAACTCCTCAAATTGAGTACTGCTGTCACATCTTGGAAGGTGCAGCTCAGAGGAACTTTTGCATTCATTGACAGAGTACAAAACCGACTTCGAAATCTAGTTGAGAATCTCCTTTTTTCCCCCTACAGCTTCCTTTTCACAAAAGAAAAGTTGCTAGTCTGTCTCTACTGTATCGTTATTCTCATGGTAGACTGTGCTCGACTGAGCTCCATCTATGCTTCTCACCTGTTAAACCTTCACAACAAAAGATCGTCTAGCTACAACAACTGTAAATAATAAACATGTCTTCTTTTGTGTACGTGAAACTAAATGGAACTACTATGAGCAAAGTTTTTTTTTCAAGAACTACTCGTGTGTGGAACAAAATACCACGGGGCTGCTTCCAAGCTGATTACAACATTGTCAGTTTCAGGTCCAATGTAAATAAGTTTTTACTAGCCGTCCTCTTAAATAATCAGATTCTGACCAGTTTCAACCATTGTTTCTAATTCACACGATGTTGTCCCACCGTCCATCTAACACACTCATTAATCCTAATAATCTAACCTTTGGACATTGCTAAGCGATTACATGTTAGTACATAAAGAGTGATACAAATTTTCAATCTTCCCGAAGTAAAAACTTTCATAAGCTCCTAATTTGCATCCTCACAATTGACCATAGATTTCCGTTCAGAATTCACAGCGGTGCTTATTGGTGGCAATTCTCATTATCTTCTCTTCGGTAAAATGTAAAGAAAAAAACAATCACAGGTAACCATATATGCATAAGAAAAGGTATTATTGTCCATGACACGCATTTAACAATGTGAAAACGATAGTATGACCGGTATCATTAAAAGAAGGTATTGTTAATGAAATCGCAATAGTTTTGGAAGACATTTTTAGGGTTCCAGTTTTAGGGTCGATTTTTGAGGATAACCAGTTTCGGAAAAACACTTTTAAGGACACAGTTTTAGGTGATAATCAAATATGAGGGAGCGAGAGAAATGATAAACACAAACAAAATAATGAATTCAAAACATCTTTACAGAAGAGATATGTTATATATGTTTAAAATGGAAGTCTAGATAGATAGACAAACATAGAATATGTGTTCATATTTTGAGAGTCTATGCAGAAAAAGGGGGATTCATTAGACGAGATATCGAGGAAGGCTGAGTTGATAATTCAAGGGCTGTGAATTATCCACGGGTCTGACAAATCGTAATCAAAAGTTCGCTTTGTATAAAAGGTTCAGTTTATTGAAAATTATTAATAAGAGTCAATATTCATTTGTTTTCATTGTAAAATGTTCATTGAGAAATGTTAGAAGTATTTTAGTAGTTAAGTTTATACATGTGTTTTCAATCAGCAGACGATAAGGTGAAAGAGTTAATGCATATTGTAAGTGTGTGTGTTAGTGCCAGTGCGTATGCTTGTGACTGTGTGTGAGAGTTTAGAAAAGGCTTTTTTAGCTTTCCCAAAGCTAGACAAAGGGGCGAAAGGAGCTGGATGAATGTTAATGGTAGTTGTGTCTTAGAATTCAAGTTCAACATACTTTTGAAGAATAAATCTGTTTTTTATTTACTCTGGGTGGATCATAACTACAAATTTGATAAACTCAAGGTAATGTATCTGATTGGCTCGAAATGTTTTTATTTGTTTTTATTAATTCAGGAGAGTGCATGCGTCGAGCCGTATGCGCAGAAATGAGTTTAAGCATTTTTATTTCGAGGACCTAAGAGTAAACTTGGTCGAAACATATTTACAACTGTCATCGTATATGAATAGTCGAATAACTACGTGTGTATGGTGCAGAAATAATTAACTAAAAAGATATATATATATATATATATATATATATACATATATATATATATACATATATATATATATACATATATATATATATATATATATATATATAATATAAAATAGTAAACTCAATTTGAAAGGAACAACACAGGTCAGGAGAAACTATATGTAATAACTTAAAAAAAGCAAATCTGGAGGCAAAACTCAATAAAAAATTTGTAAACTTTTTAATTAAAAAATAATAATTAAATAGGGAGGTGGTGTCTGATCAACACTGCTGAGATGCCATGATAAAGAAATACTGTTTTGTTTTTAAAATCCCGAAACAGTTTTCATGGTAAACAACTGACGATCCCTTATATAAAAAACATATATGGAAATATATTTATATTAGAGTAAATTCTTGGAAGTTAACTAATATAGTGATTGCAGTAGATTGATTGACTTACTAGACAAAAATCTTTCAACAAATTTTTTTTTTTACAGTTTTGAAGGTTAAAAGAACTTCCGAGACTATATATATATATATATATATATATATATATAAATATATAAGTGTGTGTGTATGACGTCTAATATCGAAGCTTTTAACCACTTCTGTAGTGGGAGAAAACTGATTTACTTTATATATTATTTTAAGTGTGTGATGACGTACTCAAAAGTAAGTTGTAGCTTTTTGAATGTTTTGAAAAAAGTAATGGTCATTTTGTGACGTCATCCATTTTAAGGTAAATCTATATATTTATTAGTTGATAATAACTATGTTATTGATCCACGTTTTCTCTTTATCTCTCTTTTCTTCTTTATGTCTCTATCTATCCATCTTGTTTTCGCCTCGCCACCTTTCCTCTTTCTTTTACTTATTTACAGTATTTCTGTTCCCAGTACTTCTCGGTTTTTATTCACGCAGTTCGCCTTTTGTGACACCACCCCGTCTGCGTTATGACAAGCAAGCAAACAAGCAGGCTGGGAAACACGCTAGCAAAGTCTACAGAAGTTTAGTCGTATATTCATATATAATCGTATTAGTTGATATATGTATTAAGGATAGTGCTCAATATCATTGATAGAGCTGATGTAGATCGAAGGTCTGTGACAAGTGTAGAGACGAAATTTATACTACGGTGCCAAAATTAAAACGCTTAAACTCGTCTCTGTGTAAACGGCTCGACGCACGCATTCACTTGAATTAATAAAAACAAATTAAAAGATTTTAAGCTAATCAGATACATTTCTCTGGATTAAATCAAATTGGCCTGTTGGATCGACGGTGGAATCCATATAAAGCCTATTGGAATGGACGTATCTGTTGGAAATCGTTGGATTGACTTGCGCGAATTGGTTCGGGTGGACCCGTGCAGTCGAGTGCAGAATGGGTCCTGTTCTCACAGTCAGAGCTCACAGACGTGACAGGGTCACCGCGTGATGAGACCTCGGATCAGGGGTCAATATGCACCTGCAAGATACTCTGTTACGTCACGGGCCTTTGCGTGGGAAGCAGAGAGATGCGTGACGTCACTCGTTCTTCGTAAGAAAAGAGTTTTAACAATCTGTTTTTTGTGAGGCGAACCTATCAGACGGACGTGAATTTTGCCATGTAGTCTAGAACATAGTTACGGGAAATATTTCCCTAAGAAAATACAGGCGAAAGATCTTTTTTCCCCTTCTCCACGAATGGTTAAGACTTAATTGATAAGTAATTACGAAAGCAGTAATTTGCTCTCTCTCTCTCTCTCTCTCCCTCTCCCTCTCTCTCTCCCTCTCTCTCTCTCCCTCTCTCTCTTGACGTTGGTGAATATCTCCAAGCTGATAGATAACTAACGCCTGTAATAAAAAGAATTGAAAGTTAAAAAGATTGTTGTTTAGTGAGTCTGTCGTGAAATGTTTGTTGTAGCGGCGATGTCCACGGCAGTACAGAAGAAAGAGTAAGGAATTCAACCAGTAGACGACACGCCCCTCAACGCAACTAGCAAAGAAGTAAGGGTACGAGAAATTTAAAGGTATGCAAACTATATGATTTTTGGTGTTTTAAAAATGACGAGTGTTTAAACGAGGACTGCCACGGCCGTTCCGGGACGAGTATTAAAACGAGGACACCCGCGGCCCGTATTAGGGGTATGCAACACAACGATAGACGTAACATCGACCTTTCCCCAGCCCCATCGCTTCTCTGTCGGGCCTTGGGAAAGCTGAGAGGCTTTTTATAAACTCACGCACACATAGCTACTCTGGCACCAGCACACACACATACACAATGCATTAACAAATTGACTGTCTTACACATACGCACACTAAAAGCGACACACACACTGCTTGAATTCCGTTTCAATCTCGTTTGCTGAATGAAAAGAAATCTATAATCTTAACCACTTTAATACTTCATACTTTTCTCACTGAACGTTTTACTATGAAAACAAATCATTATTGACTATTTGATAACTTTTAATGAAATGTATTTCATGTAATAGAGTGAGGAAGTTTTGGTTACGATTTTTCTGAACCCGGCATAATTCACACCCATTTAATTATCGACTCAGGCTTCCTCGATATCTTAACTAATGAATCCGCCTTTGTTCTGCAAGGACACTCAAAATACTGAACAATTATTCTGTCTTTCTATCTATGTAGACTTCCATTTTTAAACGTATATTTAATATCTCTTTTGTGAACTTATGCTTTCGTACTCTTTATTTTGTCATGTTGTTATATGATAATATGACATTTGAATATTACTTAAAACTGTTTTCTTTAAAATGTTTCTATAAAACTGGTTCTTACCAAAATCTCACAACCCCCAAAATAAAATAAAACTGGACCTCTAAAAAAGGTCCTCAAACAAGCAGTATGTTGTACTGTGCTCTCAAAACCACGTGATTCGTTTCTTCGATGCTCTTATTCATTTATTTATATTAGTATATAGCATTCAGAAAATGCAGTTCTGAGGGGGGGGGGGGGCTGGTTAACTGACTGTGTTTATTGTTGTCTACTTTATATAGACGTACAATTCTTTGTAATAATATTGTTATTTAAGCCCAGCCCGTTCGGTCTCTCATTAACTTCGGTTGATTGAGGACTTCGGATGGGGTAATGGTTATACCAGTCCAGGATTCGTTCTCAACAATCAGTCCGACGGGAACTGGACCCTTTCGGTGGCCTTTTATCTGTGGAGCTGAGGTATTCGGCCCTGGGTTGTCCTAGGAGGTACACCCTCCCATGCGTTGCCTCCCCTGTTTGGGATGAAGTAAGTTTATTGCTTACTGCTTGACGCGCACTGACCGGGGAATGCCTACGTGGTTGCCCATGCAATTTTTATAGGCCAGATATCTCCTCCTTTAAGAGTGCTGGCTTTATTCTTCCCCCACATTCCGATTGTGTGTCACATATGGTGCGAAACAAATAAATACCGGTATTTAATTATTTTTGTGAATTTTTCGTTTATTTTCTATTCTTTTGTTTATTTAATTTTATTTAGACTTTTTATTTACTTCTTTCATTTTTATTTGTTAAATTTATTTTAGCGGCCCGAAACATGGTTTTATAGGGCCTAGTAGGAATTTATGTTCTGTCTCCTTCAATTATGCAGAATTATTTTTTAAGAGATGCGATTATAGTTATTTTAATTTTAAGCTGACATAACAGTAACTTAGTGTTAAATGATGATTTTCTTCCATAACATTATCTATCTATCTTTATATATAAATATATATATATACATATATATATATATATATATATATATATATATATATATATATATATATATATTTATATATATATATATATATATATATATATAATCATTCACAGACAGCTGTTTCGTCGTATAAGGGGTTTCAGTGTGGCTACCTGTGGTAAGTATCTTCACACTGAAATTTTATAACTGAG